>MU253849.1:0-71887 GCA_019669825.1 Calycina marina | reverse complement strand
GGTACGACGCGACTTACGTGCGGAGAGGGGTAATCGGGTTGAGGGACAACCGTCTAGACGGCGCTGTGGCACTTGCGGAGAAGCTGGCCATAATGCACGAACTTGCAAAATAGAAGAAAACATATCTAGCTCTTCAGAATTTAACATAAAAAATTGAGTATTTTTATTGGGGTTGTTATCTATATTTGAAGTTCCGTGCCAAGGAAAAGTGCGCGACTCGATGTACAACCACGTTATATATAATTGCATTACATAGGCCATTGTATTACCTAGCTATCTAAGTTGTTTGAATGCGACTAATGAGATCTAAAGCCTCGAGATCTTGCTCAATCTTCAAAACACTCTTAAAGATACAGTATTCATACCATCTCTGCATTCTGTAAAATCAACAAGAAACTGTATAGCACTTCCAGTTGCTTGTATAGAAGGGATAGATAATTTTGGCTGTAGTGTCTCTTCATTGACTTCTTCCTGATCAAGCTCTAAATGCTCTGCTATGACCTCTTGCAAACCCATGTTCTTATCTATGTATGATCTCTTGCTCATCTACCAGCTCAGCTTCCTCAACGGATTTAAAAAAAAAATTGATATTGCCATCATGTCTTTTATATGTCCAGCCCCTAAAAACTTTTCGTAGAGCCTTGCTATGTCTGGTGAATCGAATCTGTGTAGGTAAAGAGATGGAAGAGACAAGAATTGTCGATTTTCGGAAACAGCTATGTATTGTTTATTAGTAACAAATTGGCTTCAACTTCGGATAATCCAGCGTAAGGCAAAATGAATACTGACCAAATTTAGAGGGCTTTGATTTGTATCATAGCACTCTAGCATTAAGAGATCCACTGCAAGAGAGCCACTGCCGTCGATAGTGTGATTTGAAAGACTGTACAATCCCCTGATCTAGATGCTGAAACTGACTTGTAGAATTAGCTGGAAGCCATCACAATCGTATATTTGCAGGTGGTTGCAGCTCTATTGCCTTATAACGTACTTTGAAGTTGTCAATCGTAAGCAGAACTCGCCTTGTTAATCCGATAGGTGTACAAAAAGCTTGAAGCCATTCAACCATTATAGCTGTATTCATCCATCCAAGTCTTTTTGTTCCACCACCAATATAAGCCCATTGTTGAAACTGATATATTTCGAAGAGCTCGAGGTGTTATAGCCTTGCCGATGGCCCAAGGAGGTACTCGATCTGTGCCATTTGAATTTGAACAAATAGTCAGAGAGATTCATGTTTTGTCTTTCTTTAGTCCTGGAATTGATTTTGTTGCAAGGCCTCGCGAAGGCAACATCTTCCAATACAATCTTGTCTTGTCTATATTGTATGTATCTCCCTCACGGTATTCCCTTACTAATGTTTACATGCCCCTCCAATCTCTTCTTCTTCTTCTTCTGTTATCGCTAGCACTGAACCTGCTTCTCCGTGTTGTGTGTGCTGAAGTATGTTGTTTCCTGAACTTCTGCACCCTGCTAACTCCATATTCGTGGCAGGGCTGGTCAGATTACCGAAGGAGTTACTGCAAGGTCTGCCGCGCATTTTTCTGTAGAAGCCCTGAACTTGTTGTACTGCCTTTTATCTTCAACACGTAGCTGCCACGAATAAAGCAGCTTCTCAATATCAGGCCACTGCCCTGCACGAACTCTAGTACTGTTGGTAGAGTTAGCAGCAGAGTTATCAAGAGAATCAAAATGGCGCGAGAGATATTCTGAGACTGTTGACTGGCTGATTTTGTAGTTGAATTGTTGATAAAACCACTCAACACAGGCAGGCCCTTTAAGAAGGGCGAAGATATTGGTTATGTGCCCAGTTACGCAAAGCACGTCGCCGCTCTATACGAATCTTGTGCTTCCGTGCCATATTGATGAGGCAGTATTCGGTATAATGGCTGTGAGAAGACGATATTTCGGAGAATCAAGACCATATCTCCTATATCGTATATTGTATGATGTTTCAATTGGACAGGAAAAAAATATCTCACTAACGGGAGTATCGCGCTAACTAATATCGGCTTGGGGTAAAAATAACTGCACATACTTTACCGAGTGCTAGAAAGTGTTATCTTTACTATTGGCAGAGATCCGAGTCAGGACGAGGTGTGTTCCAATTCGCTTCCGGATGCAAATGTCATGCTTGCAAGTCACATACAGATCATTGACATTTCAAGTCGTCATTACCAGGCATGCCTGATATGAGCGTCACTGTCGGAGTGCTGGCCTTGCAAGGCGCTTTCAGTGAACACCTACAGCTCTTCAAAGTCGCCGCCAACCAGGTTGAGTCACATCATGAAGGCTCGGCCAAAAAATATTGGACCTTTATTGAAGTCCGAACTCAGAAAGAGCTTTCAAGCTGCGATGCTCTGGTGATACCAGGCGGAGAAAGCACAGCTATCTCGCTGGTGGCGCAAAGATGTAACATGCTAGAGCCATTGAGAGACTTTGTAAAGTACGTTCATCCCATACTCACGTTACCATGTTCTGACCAGAGCGAAGAGTCCTTCGAAAGCCAACTTGGGGCACATGTGCCGGCCTGATATTACTGGCCGAGTCTGCAAACCGCACGAAGCAAGGCGGTCAAGAATTGATCGGTGGACTAGACGTCCGAGTAAACAGGAACCACTTTGGAAGACAGATCGAAAGCTTTCAAGCCGACCTTGACCTACCTTTCCTGAATGAGGTTACACCTGATCTAGTACCATTTAAAGCCATCTTCATTCGAGCTCCAATTGTAGAGAAACTTCTACCGACTGTAGATGGCGAGCAGCAAGGAGAAGCGTCGATCACGGGGACTGTGATAGCACCGTCGCTCCAGATCGACAAAAGTGTCGCAAAAGCTGTTCATCTGCATGACGTTGAGGTGATGGGTATATTGCCAGGCCGAACGAAGAAGGTCAAGAACGATTTGGGGAGCGAGCTAGATGATGAAGCTGGCGACATCGTTGCCGTCCGGCAAGCGAATGTGTTCGGAACCAGCTTTCATCCGGAATTGACGAATGACCCGAGACTGCACATTTGGTGGCTACAGCAAGTTGATGCTGCAGTCGATAGCAGGTGAATCCGAGCAAAGATGCCGCTTGAGAATCTTCAATAGTCAGACTGGATTCTCCTGCATGGTATGAAAGACTTTAGTTTTCATTGACTGAAGGGCTCAAAGAGAAGCAACAATTCCCCCGGCAGCAAACGAGCTCCGTGACACCAAACCTGAAAATATCGGGCCTTGCTAACTACGGCCACATGTCAATGGAGGCTGGGGACTTTCAATGATGTCGCGTATGAAGCAACGAGGCCGCATGACGGATGTGAACGCCGATAGTCGATGAGAAACAATATCGCTGCAGCTTTTGCACAGCAGGACTTCGATCGCCTCTGCCCACTGAATAGGACGGCACAGAGGCTGCCTTCGGTGGAAGAAGGGATATGTAGATTCGATGCAAGAGCGAAGGGTTTACCTACACCTCACAAATCGGCAAGGAGTCACACGGTGATAGCTCAACCTACGAACCAATCGCATGCATCAACACTACGTACAACAATCTACTCGTTCAAATATAGTTCGTGTTCGCAAAGTCCATAGATTAAAAGTCGTGATTCGCATGGTGGATAATACGTTAGAAACTTTCATCCTGAAGGCTTTGAGCGTTCGTAGGTTCGAATTCTACTCACGAACATTCTGCTCTTTCTGTCTTTCATTTGAGTGAGCACTCTTCGTGAAGAGCTGAAGCGCAGCGGATCAGTATCGCTGTTTTCGGTTATTTGATCTTGTCTCCAAGGTCGAAGTTCTTGGAAACAATGCTGCTAGGAATGGTAGAAGCTCTCATTATCCTACTTCAACAGTCAGTTTACTGAGCGAAATTCACTTTTGTCCCTGTACCAGACTGTCCGCCAGACGGCAATCTCTGTCTGGTTCCTCCATGCGAAATTATAATTTTTCAAACCAAGTCGCCCGTTTGTCATTGTTGCTGAGTAGCGCCGAGGTGCCGTGGAATTTGGTTCAGTACCAAACTCTACACCACCCGCCCCACCAAGCTTCTGTTACAAATGTTTAGTGAGGAATAGCACGAAGTTTCTGGATTACTGTGCCTTTGTTCTAATAATAACCGATGTAAAGAATGCGCTACTGAAATTTATTTTACGATATCGCATGTAAGAATCAATATTTCCTAATGAAGACCGCCAAGAACCCGAGAGGCACAGGATGCAAATATGGCTCTTACCTCAAGGCACACATCAACTGGCTATGTCTTTCATAGCGCGGCTTCTCGCGCATTGTAACCGACCTTTTCAACATATAATAGTAACTCTGTGTAATCAAAATGGTTGCAGTCTTCAAGCGCTGTTTCATGCTGCTGATTAGCTTGCTAGTAATCGCCAACGATTCAGAAGGTAATCCTCGCTTCCCCAGTCATCTACCCGCAGCTAACATTTGCCCCAATATTCAATATCAACACCACCACCCTCTCCTGCGGCGACTGATGGATTGACCTCGACACCCAAGCAGACATAGTATTCTACGCCGCCTGCGGCCTACCGCACCGTCGCCTCGCCCTTCTTCCTGTCCCACAACTGGGCCGGCCCCTTCGTCTTCCCCAACATCACCTGGCTGCAGAAATTCACCATCGGCTAAAAGCTCCCGCCCACCAGGCAGCTGGCCAGGATCGAAGATAGAGTTACCTCTTTCTCGATGCCGGTCTGGAGACGGTGACTGATGGCGGCTTTCAGTTCGTTTATGTGAGCAATTTGACGAGTTTGGTTTTCACGTACGCACCTTACTATACCTCTTCCCGTACGAAGTCATACGAGGAGAGAAAAGCGGTAGTAACCTTCCCAGAGACCAATAAACGTATCAGGGCAATTCACCGTCCTGGACGCCTACCCCATTACCACCATCTCCCTCCCCTCCCTCACCACCGCCGGCCCCGTCTATTTCCAAGACGTCTTCTCCAGTATCTCTCTGCTGTCGCTGAAATTCGCATCGTACATCTATGACGGGACCAATAATTCGACTGTCTGGCCTGGAGCAGGTCACTGCCGAAGCTAACGTTTACATCGGAAAAGTATGACTTGCATGCGGGCGCGACGTGCTATACGCTGTGGGGATGCTGGTATAATTCGAGTTATGCGGAGAGTGTTGTTAGTGCGGCGAGCTATGTGCCGATGAGCACTGGGACGGGCGGTGGTTCGAGTGCAACGGGACCAGCTGGAGCGGCGAGTACGGGCGAGGAGGCGGGTAAGAGGTAAGTGTTGCTGATGGTGTTTTGGACTGTGTTAGTGGCTAACGTAATCTGTAGATCTGATGCAAACATTGTGCGGGTGTTGAGTATGATTGTAGCTGGGTTGCAATGATGCCCTACCTTGGACCAACAGTGGGTGCAGGAACACCGGTAAATGGCTTTTAAAACCTCGTAACAGGTGACCATCCTTTCCATGCATTTCATTGCTACTGACTGCTACCTTACCTAACCTGGATATCGTGTTTAGCATGGCACTTTCCAAAGCCTGAATGCAGATCGTGAACCGCACTCCTGTAAATATGACGCTGATGAGTGGTATACAGCCAAATGAAACTCCAAAACTCCCTATATCTTACACAGGCTCTCCAGATGGTATATCCTTCAAGGCTTGCCCCCGGGTGGGGTTGGACTTGGTCTCCGATCACTTTGCTCCTCTGCTTTACGCTTTTTGTTGTTCAACGCCGCTTGATCCGCCTGATCCCTAGCCTTCGCAGCTGCTTCTCTCTTTTTCCATTCGACCCTGATCTTAGGCGCTATAGCAATCAGGTCCTCTTTCGTGACCCGATCTTCGATACTCTCCATGACACTCTCTACCGTACTAACATGATTCGCGGTTTCCTTATCATCACGGAACTTCATGAATCGCCACCGCTTGTGCTCGTCCATATAACATTCCACGATCCGGTCGTTCATGGGCTCTAGCCGCGATTTGAAGTCGGTCCAGAGTTCTTCATCGATATGCATCGAGCCAAAGTATTTATCCTGCTTGTTGTCGCCCAGAAATACCAATAGATTGCAGATGGGCACTGCATCGTAGTCGAAGTATGGTTTTGTAATACCTTGTGCTTTATCGATAGAGTCTGGTTGTACCACAGGGAAGTCCAGGGCCATTCGCAGATCTATACTGTTCTCATCTTCCGGTTTCCATTTCAGAATGTTCGGATCGGTACCATGTTTGTATGGCGTAGTTTTGCAAGTGTAGATGAGTCCATCGTGTCCGTGTGGCAAAGTCTTGAGCATGTTGAACATGTTCTCCGGATAGTAAGGCAATTGGAACGCCTTGAGCTTGATAAGAAAATGTAGGAAATCGGCTTCTTCCGGCATTACTTTTCGGAACAGGTCATCGAAAGGTGTCTGTATGTTCTCTTTGTAGTAGCCAATCCTTTTGTCCAGAGTTTTTTGCATCAAGTTCTGTGAATTCCAAACCAAGCAGTCGAAAACCATAAATCGGGGTCGTATCTTCCCGTCTCCATCTTTGTCTATCACAAGCTCTCCATCCAGCAGCGTGTTTGTATGAAAGCCTTGTGGATTGCCAGGTTTTGGTATATGCATCTTTGAGTCGGGCACATACCAATAATCATTTCTACGGTCGATAAGATATAGTACTTCCTGCCCGGGATCCCCCTCCGTCAGGTATAGCAGGTATCGCATGCCATCTGTTTTTTCGCAAAGGTAGTAACTGTTCAGCATTAGCGATAGCCGACTCCAAAGGTCCTCAGTGCCTACTCTGTTCTGGTCAACTCCTCTAAATGTCGGCGCGCAAAACTGATAGGTTGCGCACCTGGAAAACTTAGATTTTTCCTGCCTAGTAGACCTGCAACCTCTCCACGCATGCGGTGCAGAAGATCGCCGCCTATCTTAGCACCAGGACTGGCTATAGAAGTGAGTGGCGATGGGACATCCATCGCGACGGTAGTTTTTAATGCGTTGCACGCGCAAGGCTGGCGTTGTTTGTTACTTGCAGAGGTCCTTGTGGGTCATTCAGGCAAGTATGCGCAATTCACAGCAGGTAACGGAAGTAGTTGATGAGTCTACTGAGCTTAAGTGACCGTTCAGAGTATAAGTTTGTTACTGCAGTTGGTAGGTTGGTGAGTAAGAAAGCTTTATACTCGAGCTCGAGATGAAGACAAGGCTACAAAGAATGCCAAGGGAAAGACCCACTATGTATTTACATCCTCTCTAGACTCTAGCTGTCCCTTTTACGAAAATAGTGAGGATAGTTGTCCTATTCTAACTGTTAAACTGCGCATACCTACAGCTCATAGCAGAGCTTAAGAGTAGCTCACTCATGTTAAATCTTCTCTGCCTAAGCACTTTGGAGGCGGAACTACCAGCAGGCAGATTGCGCGATCGTGTGCTCTTCCTTGGTTGCTTGCAATTGTCTAAGAGAGTAGCTCTAGATTTCCGGGCAACCATTTCTACAATCAAGTAAGACACCGGAGCAGTTTGTGGACCTTGAGAAGGGATTTGCCGCTAAAATAGGGATTTGACCCATCAACACTCAATTCCATCGAGAATCCCATATTTCCTCCCCCACAATGCTCCCGTCGAGAAACTAAAGCTCCTCAGGGCTACTTATACAGATACAAAGCTCTGGTGTCGAGCATATCAGTCATTGCATTGTCATGATAAAATGGTCGGTTTTCTTTGCCACAAGAGCTCTTTAATCCCTCGATTTCTTATCAGTGACTGCTGTCAGTTAAGAGGCATTGCGATATATCGTTGCAAATATATCATGGTTTCAGAGACTTCAGATCAGCTACCAGATATACCAGAGAAACCAGAATCTATACATTTTGCAGACGAGTTAATAGAGGGCTTTGATGCCGGTCAATTTAGCTTTAGACGAAGACCACGGTGGCAACAGGCGTGATTTATGGCAAACGAACAGTCTACTTCACCACTGCTCGGCGAGCATAATAGACCGGTATCGAGGCAGTCAAACAATCAACAGCTTCACGAGAGCGAACACCTTTATATGTGATGAACCTGCAGGAATATAGCGCGGTCCCTAATACCCAAGTTGACAAAGGTTCTTTGTGATAGCAGTGAAATCGACATTGGGTTTCCGGCCACGCTCCGAGAATTTGTTCCGATCCACCAGATCTTCGATATCTTTTCTATCGACAGCAGCATGAAAGGTCGCCTAAACACTCGAAAAGGTAAAGCAGCCTCTACTGTCAAGTCCGCGGTGACTGACTAAACCGAGCCGAAGACTTTCATGTTGTTTATACTGCGTTTCTGGCCGGACAAAAGTTGTGACATCTCTACTTTTCTGAATGATGGACTCAGAATTGATCGATTGGCCAGCAGTAGACGCTGGTGCAGCCACACAGGGCCCATAAACATGCTCCGGAATCTTCAACTGTTGGTAAACGCGCACAAGTTATGGCACGTTGTTGCGCCGAGTTCTTGGTTCTCCCACATGTACTCGGCATCTCGTCAACCGCGCGATGATACGATTGACCATCTTCACGACTGTGCCAGCGATTTTGACCTTGGTTGAGCGTTGGGCTTTGGTGTTACAAAGCTCCAGAGTCAACACTCAAGAGTTTCCTCTGATGAACAGCCACACTTCCAGACGCCTACTCCAGACCAACTACAGAGCAAGCCAGTTGAGCCCGACGCGGCTCCCCCTCGTTCTGAAACTCCGTAAGTTTCTCCTACTGTTGAGACGGAACACTCTTCAAGGGCTACAATATGTACTCACCACCAGCCACCTGCGCAATCAGATGAAAACATCCGACCGTCTGTTCAACCGGAGGAAATCACTGGCTCATCTCTAGATGCCAGATTGGACTTTCTGCACTCAGCTAGTACATTCTAGTATCAGCCGTCTGGAATTGCCTTGAATGGGTTGGGTGACGAACGGATGCTTGACGGGACTCGAATTTCTCCTTCTGGAGAGGGCAGGCTTTGCTCGCGGAGGACTCACAGTGTCAGGCGACATGGTCACTGATATGAATTTAAGTCTAATGGAGGATCTACTTACGCCGACTAAGATGAGCGAAAGCTTCGACAAGTACGTAACACCCTTCCAACTGGAAGTGAAGGCCCATATTCTGATCATTAGCTAGTGCATGAATGGAGAATCTGGTGAAAGTATCTCAACTAGACATCACCTCGCCCAACTTCAATTGCGTTCTCTTCGAACAAAGCCAATTGATCCATGTCAACCAGACTGTCTCCGGTGGTTATCAATGCAGCGGCATCGTCGACTCGCCGAAAGCAACTCCCTCAAGCTACACGTACTCGTACACTCCCACTCCTCCTAAAATCAGTATTTGGGCCGACAAAGTCAACTTTTCTGTAGGCATTAGTCTAGCAGTAGGTGGGATGTTCATCATCATGCTCATCATATGTCTTTAGCGAAGGAGATGGCGATCCAGGGACATGGAAGCTACAGGTGCGGAGCTGCGGGACCCTGGAGTGCGAGAGGAGGACGAAATGGACCACCTGCCGAAGCCGGAAGAGGCTGCACCGCCTTACGAACCGCCTAGTCCTGCAGTCTCAAGTCCAGCTGTCGCTCAAATGGGGCTGCGATTCCTGCCGATAGACATGCGTAACGTGCACTGGGATGTGTGGGTAGACACAGCTCGGCCATCGTCGATCAAGATACCGATAGATGCAGGCAGCGGGTTTCATGAAGCATGCGAGCGTACGAGAAAGTCAACGAAGTAATAGCTAAAGTGATGTAATGGTTCAGCATCGAACCACTCGATCAGATGAAGCAATCTTACAAAGGGAACAGCACTTCGAGTATATAAAATGCTCATTATCGTAGTCATAATTTCCTATTGACGTTATACATAGATGAAGCGCAATCGGACGCTAAAGCACATCAAGTATCCTGGTTTTGCCATGCCAAAATGCATATCCATCTCCAAAATCATATATAACGCCACGGCTTCTCGAATAACAAGTCGCCTCAAATGTGCAGTGTTCGTGGCCATCCTGACACGAGCCAAACTATTCATCCTCGTCCATAGCATAGTTTCCACTTTTGACAGCACCTTTGCCTTTGGTCGTCCGTGTTGCCTTGGCAGGAGCTACCTTCTTGGTAGCGATCGGTGTATTGGATTTTCTCTTCGATACCCTTCTGGTGGGCTTCGCAGGCGGCGGCGATTCTTCCATCACGACGATTTCCTCTATAACTTCTTCCTCGGCCACTTCCTCTTCTTCAGGCTCTGGCGGAGGGCTTTTAGCATTTGCCTTTGCGCCTCTCGCTGCTCGCTTAGGTCGTAGAGATTCGATCGTTACAGGGTTTGTAAGGGCCTTCACCTTTGTCTTCTTGACTGAAGCTGACTTCGGAGGAGGTGATGTGTCACTCAGCTCCTCGTCGTTTCCCCCCTCGGAAACAGGACTCTTATCGCGTGCCTTAGCTCTACCCCGTCGAGTTGAAGGCGTCTCGGGTGGCGGGGATTCATTCGCATTGTCTTCTGACTCAGGAGGCGGCGTCTTAGACTTTGATCCCCCACCGCGCTTTGGACGAGTGTCTTCTTCTGTTTGTCCAACTCCGTTGGTCTTGGTCTTGCCAGCCGCCTTTGCACTGCCTTTCTTTGTGGGCAGTGGCTTGGGAATGGGAGGAATGTCCTCCATATCGATACCAAAATCATCATCGTCGTCGTCTCCCTCATCCTCGACAACCTCTTTTCGAGCAGCGTTCTTCTTGGTAGCTGGGGTAGACTTGGCAGACTTTCCTGGGGTGGCTTTTGCAGACTTGGCTATCTTTTCTCTGCCCCCTCGTCCATTTGGCCTGGGTGGTTTAGGTTCTGGAATATCCTCGGCCCCAGCACCAGGAGATTGTTCCGGCTCCGGATTTGTTTCCGGACTGTTGTACTTGCCAACCTCATTATCTGACTCAGCCTGTTCAGATGATGAGCCGGCGTTCTCATGAATGTACTCCCACTCCGCGACTCCCTCTAGCATTTCTTCTTCGTCTTCACTGGAATCCCGATCCTTATACACCTTTTTGGAGCTAGCACCTCGACCACTCTGTCTTCTATTGGTAGAGATAGCAGCAGAAGTACTGTAATCATCGGACTTCCGGTTTTTTGCCTTCGGCGCATTTCTGTCTTTGGGTTTCGCAACAGACGTTCGGGGCATAGACTTCGAGGTTTTAGCCTTCTTAGCACTGGGCTGGCCGTCCTCGTCCTTATCATCAGACTTGCGCTTCTGCTTCGCCTTGGATCACGATCAGTTCTATCAACTTAGAGTCGCAAAGAGTCTTACCTTCTTATTAGGATTCTTCACAAACGCGGCGAGTATGTCCTCCATTTCAGCAGGTAGGTAATCCGTCTCTGCAATCTCCTGAGCAACCTCGTGGCTTGGCAAAGGTGCGAAGATACCGCTAGGGAGATTCACCTTAGTAGGTAGTACCTGCATGCGCCAGCTGTTCTTGAGCTCCACGTTGCGTATAATTCCCTGTGCAAGATCACTCATGACGTAAAGACGTTCAGACTGTAATGCATCAATCCCATCACGTGTTTGTTTTGTTCTCTCGGCAAACTTATAGATCAAGCCAAGGTTTTCTTCAGAAGCTACGGTGTTGAGGTAGTACAGAATATATCGCCCGTGGTCTCTGAGTTCCAGTAAGTAGGTTTGATCATCGTCTTCGCTTTCATTCGGCTTCAGGGGATAATCAGGGTGGTGCGCTAGAAGTGATAGTAGCCGAGCAAGCGTCAATTCCATGGTAGTCTTCTTTAAGGCTTGAAGCACCTTGGTCCGGGATCTGATCCAGGTCATTATGGAATTCCTGAAGCCCACTTCCGGTTCGAAAGCCGTGAGGAAGATGATGGTGTAGAATCGCAGTGGTAGCAGACCCCGCACCAGATACTTCTGTAATTTCTCAATGAAGGAGCGACGCATTTCAGCCTGTGGATTCTGAGCAACCACAGCCAAGTGATTGAAGGCCGTTGGAGTAAGTAATGCGTCAAAAGTCTTCACTTGGCAAAGCTTGAGCATCAAGTGCGCCGCCTTTAGAGTCAGACGTGCTTTATGATGGCGTGGTGTGTCGTTGTTTTTCGACAACTCCCCGTTCTTGAATATCAAGGTGTTCAGCACTTTCATAACAGGACCGCCCAATTCACGGGCTTTTTCCTGCTCTGATATGCCGCGTACACGGTTCACCAGGATTTGGAGCGCCCAGCACTTGGCTTCACATTCTTCGTCAATATCGGATATAGGTTGCCAGGCAGGATCTGTAGCTTTGTTTGGAGTCCGAACCTTGAGGAGAAGCTCTTGCGTGGTAATTTCGAGTATCTGATCATTTGCTTCATCAGTATACTCTGGTTCCAGTAGCGAAAGCTCGCTGATTGTTGCGAGTTTTGTTAAGCAGTGATCTTCTCCGTATGTCCAGTCCGTGGTTGACTTCTCCAGCAAATCCTTGACATACATTTCCTTTCGGTCCGTCGCAACGACCAGAATATTCACAGCATACTTCGCCGATCGAGCTGGTACACCGTAAATTCCAAACAGAACCAGGGTCTGAATGAATTTGCGATCCTTGGGCAGGTCCGCTGGCCGTGCCTTTGCAAACTGGGCAAGAGTACGAAGGGTTTCAACACTGTTTGGAGTGTTTTCCTTGGTATCTGAGGGCACATCATCGTGCAGGATCGCGCAGAGCTCTTTTATGTTATTTTTGAAAATATCAGGCATCTTCTCAGAAATCTCGAGGTTCAACTCATTGGCTGCAGCTTGTAGTTCGCTTTCACCACCAGTTGCATACTGAAGAATCGTAGGTAAGTGGCTTTTGTTATATACCAGCGATGACGATCGGTATACTATCGGGATGAGAGTATCGAGCAGGCCGGCAGGTGCGGCTGAGGCCTCGTTTATGCGCTTCTGGAACTCTTTGATCGAGTTATGTACAGTCTTGAAGTCTTTCTCGGGATCCATAGCAAATCTCAGTAGCTGATAGCTTCGTCGATCGTGCATCTTAGCGTACTTTTGAAGGTCAACAGTTGTCCGTGGAGGATCTGGTAAAGAGTGCGTGTACCAGTTGATCACCAGATCAAGTTTATTCTTGCTGTCCTTGATATTTTCCGCCGCAACGCCACCGTTGTACTCCTCACAGCGGGCGAGGAAAGCTTTGAGAACTTCCGAGTACTGGGATTGACGACCCTGTATCGCGAAGAAAGCCTTCTTGGACTTGGCCTCTAGTGATTTCAGTAGCAGAAGAATTCTCTCAGCTCTAACTTTGTCTGGGTCGAAGGAAGCATGGCCATTGCCCTGGGTTTGGGAGTTGCCATTCACAGCCTTAGCACCCTTGACTTTCTTTGGAGGATAGTTCAAGGGTAACAGCTGTTCATAGGTAACGTGATCTATAAGGACTTGGGTATCCTGATCATTTGCATAATACGCATCAAAAACCCTGACTGGTATTCCTCCCAATGCGGATATGACCGACAAATTTCCTTTGGCAATCTCTCCGGTAGCGACGCCCCAAAGTCTTCCCAGCACCGATATGGCCTCCTGACGAACGTGGTACTTGCGATCTTTGACACGATCACCCAGAATGAACAGCACTGATCCAGGTTTTGTGACGTCTCCATTTGGCGCAAGCTTGGTCATAACATCACGAAGACTGAAAGTTCCCACCACCTTTACAGCAGCAAGTCTGACTTTCTCGTCGCCGTCCTCAAGCTTTTCCCCGAGCCCTTTCACCAATACGTTTTCTTCCTCGCGACTGAGACCAATGCCACCTGCTGAGGTGACCAATATTCTTCCAATGGCAGTGGTCCAACCGGACCTGACGATCAAAGACTTGTCTTTAATTCTTCCCATGAAGTTGTGATATACACCTGCATGAGTTTGCGCAAACGATTGTGGCGAAATAGGTTTTGTGAGAATGCTGTCGGACGTATGAGCCAAGGGGAAGTCTTCTAAACTCACGGGTGGGTACGCTGCAGGGTCCATGAATGGAACTGGCGGTGGTCCGGCAGCCCCAATTCCTGAGATAATATCTCCCAGTGTTTCCGTGGCCAATAATCGCAACTGGACGTTGTCTGTCGATAGCTCGGCCTCCAGTTGCGGAATGACATTCTGAAGCACAGCTGGCGAAACTCTCCATAGTTCTCTCAACAGTTTGTGCGCCTTTACCAGTTCTCTCAGGTCGGACTCCGTAGGCCCCGTAGCCACATCCTCGTCATCCGAGCCTGCACCTTCGCGGTGAACATTTGCCCTGATAGGTCCACTGCAGTCTATTATGACTTCATTAAAGTATTGGCTGATGTAACGACCCATCTTCTCAGGACAGGAGTTGCAAACCGTCTTCGCCATGTTGTAAGCTTCCGGCAGCTCCTTCGGAAGCAGAGTGGTCTGCTTCTCGTCCAACACCTCTCCATTCTTGAGTTTGCCTGATCCAGGGACTGATGCGCGCAAGAATTGCGCTACGATCACGTCCACAGCTTGGCTAGGAAGACTTGCAGCTTCGTCCACCAGTGTGACCAATATCTGGGTCATGTTATACTGTACATCCTTGGCTATTTCTTCGCCTGTGGAGGACTTGGACGATCCAGATATAATGTCGAACAATGATGTGAACAAGTGAGCCAGAAGCGCGTCCGCATTGGGAAGGTCCTGTATCAGAACGATACTCTTGACTTCGGCGAGCGACACGAGGACATATTTGTGCTGTGGATTATACGCATTCGAAGGGTCTGAGAGAGCTGGAAGTATAGATGTTACGAATAATGTAAAAATGTCCTGGTCATATCAGCGCAATGCACCTTTTGTTTTTGTCTGGGAGCAGAACTCCAAACCTTCAACTGCGTTCCGGTGAATGGCGCATCCGGGGCGCATAGCTTCAGTACATCAACCAGACAGCATGCTGTGAGTGCTCGTACACCCTTATCCTTATGGCTCAACAGGGTATGCGCTGCTAGTTCCTTCGCAACACCTGCCAATGAGTCCTTGTCGGTTTCTTCTTGGTCCATCTCCTGCAGCTCAGTTGATAGAGCATCGAGTCTCTTATGAAGCTCTGCGATTGGTATAGCTTTGCCCGCGCGCCATGATAGGGGCTCATTGAACTTTAGAGCTACTGGAGCTGGCTCCTGCTCAACTTCCGCACCGCGGCGCGGAGCCATTTTCCGCGTAGAGTTCGCAGAACCGTTAAATTATGTCGTAGTACCGGGGATGTGGTAGGGCGCTCGACAATTTCTGTTTTGGTGGGAGTTTTAAGGTAAGTTACATGTTAAAGATACGCGTTGGCAATAGATCACGTCGCGTGGCACAGACCAATGTCTTGGCGCGATCTAATGTCAGTTCATCACTGCCGAGAGACACAAGCTGTCAGCTGCTGAGATCAGAGGCTGCTGGGAGCGCGTCATTATTCTACAGCTCGTCATCTTGGTTCTGGTTTTCTTCTTAATGGCCCCTGTTCAATCATGGCACCTATTGCGTAGCTTGCTAACTCCTGAACGTTGTATACTAGATTCAACCTAAGTTCTTTCAGCAGTAAACCTCTATGTCGTATCTCAAATCGTTGACTTTCTAGTGAAAGGTCTTGCATAAGCTACAACAGGTCTTTTAGATACTCACACGGCTGGCATCTATTGCAAAAATGTATAATCTAAAATTGTATAATGCGCGTTTCCGGTGAAGGTCCTGTATTGAGGACTTACGGCAATCTGGGTCGCATACTTCTTTGGTGCAGTGACACATACCCATGGCACTTTCAACTTGTAAAAATGTCTAGAAGTATGTTTATATGGGGAAGAAGAGGTATGATGAGAAGAGACGCACAGGTTCTGTTCCAAGTCGATTCAACCTAAAAGATCCTCGGATACAATAAAGCGAATGAGGAGTACGATAAGAAGCGACGCACCATATAGCTGCGCGATGGTCATTCAAGAAAAATGTTTGATTGGCAAATTGCTTTACAGCTTCTGAACGAATCAGGTGCACATGAATCCCCGGACACAAAGGAAGCTTCAAGCCTGCGGCGATCAGACAGAATGCTCACTCGCTAATGGGTTAACAATACCCTACATTGGTCCAGCCAGGCAAATATTATTAGTCCAAAATACTGACTTGCCGCTATGGTAGACTCGGACTCTGGGCGAGGATCGAGCTTCATGCTGCGTCAAGAAGGAGGGATAGATCTACTTGGTGGCTGTCGTATTTTCCAGATCGAAATACGCATCAGCTCTTGTGCTGGTGCCAGAAGTCTAGAAGGAATCCGCCGATCAACGTAGTTACCGCCGTGCAATTGCCAGGATTCATGGTGGAACGGAAGATATTTAGCAAGATGTGAAGATCTCCATTCGAGGTCCATAATTGCAGCTTTCCTCGAGCTGGGTTCTCCAGAACTGAAATGCTTTAACACATGCTGCACTTCGTCTCGATGCACGCGACGTCGAACTCGATTTAGGAGGACCTCCGATATAAGCGACCAAACTCTTCAGCATTTCCAATTTAACATCATCCATGTGGAGACTTAGGTATCCAGCTCAGAGCCACGTATAGGCTCCGTAAGCAATAAAACGCACACAATAGCCGCTTCCATTATAGGCAGTCGGCTAACTAATGCGCAGGTTGATGACACATTTCAATAGACACTGACAAACGAATGCATATGTTCCAAACATGAAATTACACTGCACTGAAGACGCCGAAAACCGAAGTCGATGCGCTTGCTCTATCTATGCTTCACGCACTCAAGTCGGCTTCATGCTACATAGATCAATGAGATAGGCCACCAGAAAGGAACCATGCAGCATCCAGGTTCTGAGCTGATAGATACCCCTCCCAAAACGAGACATCAAAAGGACTGCCCAGCTGTACTTCGATATCACTCGTCTCGAAATCCCAAAGTCCTCTCAACACCAGTAAAAAGAGGTCAAACACACCTGCTGAGGTCTCGAGTACTGCCATCAACATCCTCGTGGTGGAAGACAGGAATTGGGGGAGGTAACAGAGAGATGCTGCAATCAGCACTGCATACAACACCTGTAGACACTTCACTACGACTACTATACGCAACACATCTCCGTTGACTCTTGTGCTATCTCAGAGTGTCTATCCCTTTCCTTTTTAGTGCTTCTGCGCTTGTTCACGACTCGGCTCTCACTACCACTCGTCAAGCTGCTGAACATGACATAGCACCTTCCCAGGACAGCAATCCTGCGCTTCGTGCACAGCTTCTTTGACCGAAGAGCTGACTGTTAGATAGGTGCGTCTGCGTCTGAGAAACAGCTGGTAACTGGAGATATGTTGGGGGGGGGGGGTCGGGATAGTAATATATCCCAGAAGAGCTATGCCACGAGCGACAGATCAAGAAGAGAAGGAGGGATACCATAGAGCACGATGATCATTTCACATGAATCGAAAACAAGACGCCTGAGGGCCACACCACTCTTCGCATTCATTGTATTGTGCACGCATGTTGCTTGCGCTAATCGTAAGAACTTTCCTCTGTGAAGAGTAAACCCGATCTTACAGTGTTACAGGTAGCTTCTCTTCGCTGCAAAAATATCCATCCATGCCCAATCGCAGACCATGATGGTGTTCTTGCAAGTCCCAATAAATATTCCCTTCACTTTTGCAGAGGTATGATGTCCTCCGAGTGTTGGAAAGAAAAATGTAAAAAACGCCGTTATGATACAGTGTCCCCTCCTTGAAAACCGTTACACAATGGCCAGGGCTACGCTGTAATTTTGCTTCTATGAGAAGTAGGATTTTAGAGAAATTATGGTGAAGAGGGTGAGCAAGATTATCGAGCTCTCGCAGGGGTAGCCATGATACTCATTCCGAGACGATCCATTGCCCTGATCAGCATCCTATTAATGGACTTTCGATGGTCTTTCAATGGGCGGCCGGAGAAGTTGATCGTAGGGGTGATAGTACGGTTACACCAACATCTCCGGGTCTTTCGTGCCATCAGATCCGTCATCAACCTCATCCGGCTCGACATCTTTTCCGGCGTTTGGTGTCTGGACAGCAATAGTTCCGGGAGTCTTCACAGTAGAAGATTCAGAAGTGTCAATGCCGTACATAGCTTCGGATTGCTCATTGGGCTTTTCTTGTTGCTCAGTAGACCTTTCGATAACGGCACCGTTTGACTTGCTTCGGGTCTCAGTATCGCGTGCAGGTGTGCCTTGCTTCAATCGAGCAGCTGATGTTGCAGCACCTAGAGTCTGTTCTTTAGAAGCATCGGCCTTCGGGTCCTCAGATGGCTCGCCATGAGCCTTCAATCTTTCGTTGATGAGTGCTTTCATAGCAATCAGGGCTTGGGTATCAGAAGTAGTCAGCTTACGAGCCTCCGCGCCGAGCTTGGCCCACACATCAGGAGCTCCCTGCGCCATCAGGGCCACGACATTCTCTGGTGCTTGGTTCTACCAATCAAAACGTTAGATCAACACAATACTTACGATCCTCGGAAGTGAAACGGGAATTACGTCATCACATGACACATACTGGATGGGACTTACGAGAAGGGTTTGGATAAGCATCTTAGCCGTATCCTGATGATATTTGTGTTTTGATGCATAAGCGACAGAGGTGAGATTGATTGCGGCTTGTTGCTCGTCGAGGTTGAAATCGGCCCAGTCTTGTTGAGGAGAAGGGTGTGAGATCTTTCGGCGCTTGGGAGAGCGGTCCGGACGGGGAAGATGGCCGTACTTGTTGCGAACCCTGGTAAGCACATTAGTATATTGTAGAACCGCCCTGATAACCTGGGACTTACTTCTCAATAAAGTTGAGTTTGATAGTGTCCTCTGGCAGCTTGTATGTCCGACCATACTCCGTGACCTCATTGAACTTGGTATTATCCTCTTTATCACTGGGAATATTATTCTCGACCTCGATATAACCATTGTTCTTGCATCCTGTTGGTGCAACCATGATCTGCTCGTTCTTGACCTTTCGATGGCGGTGAGCTGGCCAGAGGTTATCCGGAATGGCTGTGAGGATGTCATCGATATGAGCGGGGCATCTGAAGGGCTTTCCCATGGTTGGCTCCTTTGACATGGGAGGGTTGATACAATCTAGATGCCATGAGAGATGACAGAAGTGACATGGAAGAATTGCTCGATCCGGATGTAAAGCCCGTTGGTTACACTGATGGCAAAGAATAACATTTCCTTTAGAGTCCTTCAGTCTGAAGTAGTCCGGTGCCTCATCCCAGCCAATCCGTCCTCCTCTGCAGCTTGAGTCAGTGGATCCGTCGGTCAAGTAATGAAGAACTCACCTTGGCTTCACCGTAGCAAACTCTTCGTACTCTCCATCAGCACCGGTCTTGACGTTCTCGAATCTCTCGCGAACTTCTTTGGGAAGAGTAAAAGACTCGGGGTTTCTTATCTCAATTCTTGCTAGCAGCGAGCCAAAAAGGGTTGGTTTATCGAATAGTCTGCGCGGAGCAGACTCCTTGCGAGCTTCTTTAGCGGTGCAGACGTTGCAAAACCAGTCAGCAGTATTGGAAAGCTTGGATTTGTCGACAGGAGGGTCTGCGCAGGTGTAATGGAAGGACCGTGTGCATCCGTCACAACATACCAGCTCGCCACTTCCCGAGCAGCATGAACAGTAGTCATCGTTCTCCTGCAGGTTTGTAGTCAGCACAGAAGCCTTGTATCGTGATAGCGTGGCACGCTTCATGGCGGGAGCCTGATGATGAGGATCGGTAACAGCGGAGTACAAAGATTGCCTCGGACAACAGCAGAGTGAAGATCGACATTTTATGAGACACAGCCTCGCGGGGCATCATTCCTTCACAGTGAGTGAAGAATGGAGAAGGTGGTGTGTCAAATACCATGCGGATGGGGAGGGAACAATAATGAACTTACCAGATCACCCGGGAAGTTGGTGCCTATCGGACTGCTTCGACCAGTGTTTGGTTTAGGCAGGCCAGCGGTGGCACCCTTTTTTTTCATTGGTCTGGAGATTGTGCGAGGGATGTTAGCTCCCTTTGGTCGCATCTTTGCAAGCAGGATTATGTGAAGAAATTTTAGACGCGAAAGAAATTGAGGCAGAGAATTGTTTCTGGATATGAAGGAAGTTGGGGGGGGGGAGAGGAAGGGAGAGAGGTATCGCTGGATGCTGGTTGCTGAATTTGGCGAGTTGGCACAATAGCAGAAAATTTCAATTATTCTCGAAGCGAGCATGAGAAGAATATTAGGCCCCGCAACTTTGCGAAGCGATAAAATCACAATAACAAGATCAGGTGAATGATGTGATGACTTACGAAGTTTTGACACGGATACCAGTGCCCTGTGCCCTCGATTTTCTGCTTGCTCGAGGGGGGAAATTTGGGGTTCCGGCTCGAGAAACAGAGAGAGAACCTGGAGCAAGATCTTTCTGGAAACCAAGAACAGTTGGAGAGCTCAAGGGAGACTCATCATCAATGGCTGGAACTTGCTTAGGTCTCTTGCTGCTCGTAAATCGAAGTCTGGTAGGAGCTTTCGATGGAGCAAGTACTGGAATTGAACCACCGTCGTCGGACGCGAAACCTTCCGCAGATTCCGAGAACTGAGGCAAAGTTAGAGGGGTACGCTCGTAGCTTTCAGCTGGAGTGCCAATAGCAGCGGCAGCAGCTCGTCGTACTTCGCGCTTCAGGCGCTGAGTCTTGTCGTTCTCGTCATATGGCAAGCGACCAGGAGGTTTGTTCGCATCTGCCTTCTGCTTCTTCAGCAGAGCAGCTTTAGTCACTGGACCTTTATTAATTGGATTAAATGGCAAGACAGTTGTGGCCGATGGCATTGCAGAGCTAGTAGCAGCTGATGCCGAGGGTTCGCGTTGGTTACCCTTGGATTGTTTGGTGGGCTTTTGAGCGGCGTGATTAGTCGAGGATGAAGAAAGGTTTGGCGCAGGAGATGTGGTGACGGTAGAAAAAGTGAACGTTTTGGGGCCGGGCTCTAGCCCCGCATTGGTTGGTTGAATTTGATTGCTTAGACTGGGGCCCTTGGACGAGGGCTCGGCACCCAGCAAAGAGCCTGTGGCAGCGTTGGCGTTGGCGTGTACGAAACGAGTCTCGCCCTGATTTGCATTATTTGGGTGGGACTGCGACGACTGGGACTGGGTGTGTGCATCAACGCCGTGTTCCTGACCACCACCACCACCACTACCACTACGACACGATCGCTTCAATTTTGCCGGGCTGGCATTTTGTGAAATCTGGTCATCGCGAAGAATCGTATCATCTACCGAAGACAAGGAAGACGACGTGGACATGGAACGAGATCGTGGTAATTGCTGCGAGTCCGATCTGGATCTTTCCACCTTGTCCGTGGCATTCGAGGTTCTGTTGACCTGTTCCGCCGTCTGGTGGGGTTTCACACTGTCATTTTCGACCACTTCATCGTTCATCTCGAAATCAGAAGGCTCGTAGTTGTTGGCACGGATCTTCTTGCTGACGTGCTCATCAGCTGATGGCGATACCGCTGATGTCGTATGGGGCACAGTGATGGAAGATCTTCTTACCGGGTCGACGCCCATCGGACTGGCAGCAGCAATTGAGGGCCCATGTTCAGATGGTGCTTGAGTGGGAGATGAAGCTCTTGCTCGATTGTCTCTTGGTGTAGCATTACCAAACGAATCTCCCCAGTACTCAAGAGCCGTATTGTTCCGCCTGCCTTCCTTCTTCTTGTGACGCATGACCATCATGAATTCCCGCATCTGCTCGTCACTATGTTGAGCACTGTAGATTGCCTCAAATAATTTCATCATCCGTGGGTTTGATCTCTGTTGATCGAACAGAGTTCGGATGGCGTAGGCTGTAGGCAATCTGTTCTCGTCCAACGCGAATTGCACCGCAAGCTCAACAACCTTTGCCGGATTCGGTGGCTCTATATTATATGGAACATTCGATCCAAAATGCGATGGTACGTATTGTGGATAGCCCTGGGCCGGGGGGATGAATTGTCTGGCTTGAGCGGGATAAGTCATGTCTTGTGCAAGAGCAAAGACATTCTGTCCCGGATTCTGGTTTGCTGTAGTCTGGATATGGCCAGGCACAGCAGTTCTATAAGTATCGGCAAGCGTAGGTCGTGTCGGTAGAAAGCTACGTTGAAAGCCTCCAGGCGTCGCAAGAGGCGACATTTGTAAGAGTGACGAAACTTGTGGTGTTGAGGGGATATGAAATCGGGAAGGCGTTGGTGCCATCGACGGATAAGGGTCAATTGGTGCAACGGTCGCAACCGAAGCAGCACCATCAAATGCCGATGCTTGGATTGTCGTCTCTGTGGGAGTGGTCTGAGTATTGATGGCTGGAGGCGCGGGGGTTGCTGCAGCAGATGCTGGACGACTGTTTATGTCGGGCTCTTCAGTTCGGGATATCGAAGCTTGCCGCGAGAAAGGGAAAGACGGTCGACGTGCTGCATCATATTGCTCTCCAGAATATGGCTCGGGAGTAGCCATAGAATCTTGTGGTGTTCCTACTGAAGACGGTCCTGATTGTATACCCATTGTGTCCCGTCCGGTCTCTCTACTTGCTGCCTTCAACAACTTTGCGCTGGGCATCGTACCCAACGCTGCCATGTTTGCCACGACTCCCTGTCTTTCATTTCCTGCTTCTGCGAACGATGGTTTTTGTGATGGTATAGCTGGTTCCATCCTGTGGTGGGTTAGTTTCAGATCGATAGTTACCCCGGACTCGAAACCTACCAGTTGTCCATGAAGGCACGCTGTCTTTCGACGCTGGGAATTGAAGGCAGAATCGCAGGCTTCACAGGCAGAGGCGCGAATGGACTTTGGTAGCTGCCGCCAGACGTATTCATCTTTGCTTGACTCGCCTCCCCTTTTCTTCTCCCGTCGGGAACTCAGACGTGTTGCTGCCGACAGTCAGCTAGGGGCGCAAATATAATGAGCAGCAAGACAATTATTGCATACTTCTCTTCCCCAGGTATATATTTATCCTGATTGGTAGCTGTTGGGGTGCCGTAAGACGCGACGTTGGAGTCTTTCGAAATGAGAGCACGAGTTCGTCTCCGCCGATCACAGCTTAGGGCTGCCGTAGGGCCTCGTCTATATAGGGGCAACCTCCTCCACTGAAGTTTGAAGCAGCGATCCCCCGAATCAACAATGAAACAGTGAACGTGATATAAGTATCGTGTAACCACGACAGCTTGTTGGCCTTTTCTTTCCTTCATCCAATTTTGGCTTTGTGAGAAAGGATCTGTTGATTGTTTTCCGAGGGACATGAAAAAAGATCCAGATTTGACCCCTTCGCTTAGAGTGGCTTGGCACCATGGCACCTGGTGAGTCAAATATTGGTTTTATAGATGTACACCACGATGAATCCACGGTGTGGTTTCTGTCATGCTACTCTGGGATGAAAACAGTGGCGAGTGCAGTAGGGTATACCACCAGTCTAAGGTACGCGGTGGCCTTGCTCATCAAATCCAGCCAGGTGTAATAAATCATGTCAATGAGGTAACATGACCTAAACCATATCACAAAGTCATTCTGGATCACAGTGGGAAGGAAGTCAACTTTCAAGATGTGACCGCGAGCTGTTTGAGCAACTTTCGTGAGGGCAGTTTGCAAGTACTATGAAACGAGGCAGTCGGATGTGAGCTGGTGAGCTGCTGCACGTATTGGTTTACCTTTTATTGACTGACGTCGGCTACTCTACTAATATGGTGTAGGAATGTGCGTTGTGTTTGTTGCGCTATTTATCACGTCCGTGATTCAAGTCTTGTCGAGTCCCGGCACAATTTAGGTCATTTTCCATATCATTCTATTAGTCGTCACGTAAGAATGTTCAAGGTGACAAATATATGATTGCTGCATATCTCGACTTGAGAGGCTCGAGAAGCTATTCTTTTGCTCACTATCCGGAGCCTCGCATCGTGAAGAGATGAATCCTTCACAAGCTCAGCGTCAGAAAAACATGATGCCCAGTAAAGCTTGACCGTGCTAGCATAGCAGTGTCCGCAGTGCAAAAAACATAGTCAGCAGCTCGTTCATCACGGGATCTACTCGTCATCACTGCTCTCCTCTTCTTCATCGTCCTTGGCAGCGGCCTTCTTGGCTGGCTTCTTCTTCTTCTTGCTGCTCTTGGACTTTGGCTTAGCCTCCTTGGCGAGTGGCAGTTCCAAGATCTTGAGAAGCTCTTCGTCGGTAATCTTCCTGTCGCTCTTGATCTTAGACAGATCCGGAGTTGGAGGAGCCGCTAGCTTCTGAAGACCGTTCTTGGTGATGGCTAGGGATGTTAGTCACGTAACATTGATCTATTGTGAGTGTAGCTTACCGATGGTGGTGAAGAGTCTGGCAACTGCGGCGTTGTCCTTGTCTCCGCATACCTCGTATGCTCTGAAGACGCCTCCTCGTACACACTCGACCACGCCAACCTTTCCGTCACGTTCGTTTTCCAATTGTCTCACACTGAATGGGAATTTGCCAAATCTCTTGGTGACTTCGTTTAGGGTTTTCTTTGAACTGGGTCGCGACAGAGCGTAGGTGAGAGCAGTTCTTCGGTGGAGGGTAGTGCGTTGCTCGTAGTTCTTGATCTTTCCGGTACCAACACTTACACCCATCTCAACACCCCAAACATCACCAACCTCGGGGACACCTTCACCCTTGTTACCATTCTCACCAGGAGCCAATATGATAGTCTTCTTGCCCTCAATCTCATCGTGCTCAAACTGCCAGCTGGTAGTGCGCTCGACCAAGTTACAGTCGTAGCTCTTGACGAGCTTCTCCAGAAGACTAGTCATCTTGGACTGCGTGGGAGCCTTGATCTTTGCAGCCTTAGCCTTCTCATCGTCGGTGCCAGTAGCAAGAAGTCCAGGTGGGACCATCAATCGTAGGAGCAACTCATTTGCGTAGTGGGTAGCTAGAAGAAGGTCTGCATCACGGCCAGTGATCTCTTTCTTGCTCTCAGCAGAGGCAATTATTATGGTATCACAAACAATCGTCCCAAGCCCATCAATCTGGGCACCAAGCTGAATCTTGATTGCCTCTCCCTCCTTAAGTATGACCGCAGCTTCAGCTTCATCACTGACCAGAGGAGTATATGGTGTGACAAATGAAGATGGGGAGACGGTGGTCGGATGGGCGATACCTTGAGTCGTTAGCCAACGTCATATGCATCGATTGGAACTACATACCCTTTGGGATCTTCTTTCCTCTGTAAACCTTGTCAATCTCTTCTTCGAGTAGCTTGTCTCCCTTCTCACAGATGGTGATGATCTTCTCGCCAGCGACACATAGTGCGGTGACGGTCTCTAGGACCTTTTGTGAGATGGTGGCAGCATTCTTGTACTTGGTAAGAGTATCTGCGTTGTTGAGAGAGTAATCTGCGAAGGAGGATTGTCAGCTGCTATTATGCACTACAATTCAAAGTGAATAGGGAGTTCCCAGCGCACAGAACGCGGGGTCCCAAACATCCCACTTCGATGAGAGCAGGGCAGATATATGTTCCCTCACCAGTAGCTTCGGTTGCTTTCTTGTCTGCCATTGTTGCGGGAGGCTCGATAAAGTTGTATGATGGTTGGTTGGGTGGATTACAAAAGTAAGAGAGGTTTTGTTTCAAGGCCGAGATTTCGAGACTGGGGAGAAATTGGGCAGCAGTGATGAAGAGGAGAGTGAGAGGAGGGGCTTTCTTCAATGGAGGACTGGACAGGATTTAGTGTGCGTCAGAGGTCGGTTAGGCGCTTCAGCTTCAGCGCGGCTGTTTTGGCTGGACCTTCCTGTCCTGTTGTTGATTCGACTGCCTAAGGCAAAAATATTCATTGCGGGTCCTTACGCCAGAATTCACGTCTCCCAGCTGTTTGTTAGTTTAGGTTGACTATCCACGACCTCGGGACTATCATCTATCAGATTCACTCGGTCTTTTGCTGTTTTCTGGCGTTTCTGGGTCGCGTAACCGATCTCTTCCAATTGTAGATGCCCTCATAATGTCACCGGACGTGGCCCATCAGGAATCCGATGCCAATGCCCCTGAGCCTGATGCGCAAGATTCAACCTCTCTTACGGAGCGCGAGCGCACCAAGGAAGACCTGAAGAAGATCCAGCTAGACAGATACGTCAACAGGGATCTCATACACTCGGCTACCTTATGGGACGCTCAGAACGCCAGACAGGTTCACTATGGGAATAAATTGTCCGAGATAGACGATTACAAGAAAGTCAAAAACGAGTATCGCCAGTGGTTTCCTCCTAGTAAACTCTACGGCCAAGGCTACAATGGTTATGGAAACGGCGTTACAGACGCGAATGGTATGCGATTGCTCTATCCTTCCCAGAAACCAAAGCTAGGAGATAAGAGAGGATTGAAGAAGGCCCCAAGGCTTTATACGAAACGGAAGGATCTCATAAGACAGGCGGAGCTACATGAAGAGTTGGTGCCGATACGTATAGAGGTGGAATACGACAAGATTAAGCTACAAGATACCTTCACCTGGAACTTGGCCGACCGAACTGTAGATCAGGAGCTGTTTGCGAAACAACTGGTCGAGGACTTTGGATTGCAACTACCGGCAGCAACCCCAATTCTCTCGCTGGTACAAACGCAGTTGAGCGATCAGCTCAACGAATTCTATCCCCATGTCTTTACGGAAGAAGATGCTTTGGATCCAGAACTACCATATTCGGCTTACAAGAATGATGAACTGCGCATGCTTGTGAAGCTTAACATAACGATTGGCACAGTCACCCTGGTGGATCAGTTCGAATGGGACATCAACAATCATCTCAATTCTCCCGAAGAATTCGCGCAGAGTATGGCTAGAGAATTGGCACTTTCTGGCGAATTCGCTACTTCAATAGCGCACAGTATCAGAGAACAGACACAATTGTTTACAAAGAGTTTATATATTACGGGATATCCTTTTGACGGTCGACCGCTGGATGATGCCGAATTGATATCTGCGTTCTTACCATCACCCATAGCCTCAGTGTTCCGGCCACAGCAACAGGCTAAGGACTATATGCCGTATCTATACGAGAACACTGAAGCGGAACTGGAGAAAGCGGAAATCATGTACTCGAGAGAACAGCGACGTCAGAAACGATCTACAAATAGAAGAGGAGGTCCAGTCCTACCCGATCTCAGCAGACAGCGCACTGTGCGTACTCGGCTCGTTCATTCAGTCATCCCATCCTGTGTTCAGAGCTTGGAGAGACCGACAGATAATCCGATCTACAAGCGAATTGTAGCGAAGAAGAAGGGTATGCGTGACGGAGACCTTTCTGAGTCATCAGGAAGTGAGGAATCTGGAGAAGATTCGCCTATGCCTAGCGTGACGCAAGGTACTGCAAGGACAAGAGGCATAAGAGGAGCTGCAACAGCCGCACAACAGCGGATGGCAAATATTGGGAGATCCGAAACCCCAGAACTTCTTACTCCACATAATCATGAAACGAGAATATCTGCGAGAAGAATTGTTCGGGATGAGAGTGAGGAACGCTCGACGTATATAGTGAGGCTTAAGGTTGGCAAGGAGAAGTTGAACAAGTGGGTGCGAGCTGGTATGAGACCTCGACCTGCACCATCAGAAGCGCCGTCGATGAGTAAACCAACAGTAGCGCCCGCGCCTGTGCCTGCGCCTGGTTCTATGGGACCCCCCTCAACTCCCGGCATTCAGAGTCAGAAGTTGGCAGCTGCTTCAACACCAGGAGCGCCAGCCCAGATCGGCCGAATTGATGCACCTCCTCCGCCTCCTCCGGGACAACCTTCCCATCCGGTTGTAAGAAGAAATTCTTCACCTCTATACATTCGAATATGCATGCTAACTCATCACAGCCGCCTGCTCCTGATTGGCTTCAAAATGGTCTTAAAGAGCTACGAGCGAAATACCCAAAGGATCGATTCGAAGGGGTTATGCGTTATTCAGCTGTCAGCAAGACCACAGATACTCCTATTCCCATGCCTCCACCTGGTCAGCCATTGCCAGACGATGTGAAGTTTATGTACGCACCACGAGTTCGCTGCAATGACTGTCCTGGAAAGCTCTATACACCTGGACCGGAAATGACGGTGGCGAACTTTGAGGTACATCTTAAGAATCGACAACATCGGGATAAGGTTGAGGCGAGAACTGGGGGACGAGCTGCTGCTTCTTGAAAGAGAGCTGTAAAGTTATGACAAGGTGACTGATAAGGATATGGGGCGTTAGGCTGTATAGGATACTTACATAGGGAATACCAAGACCGTACATGTGTATACACATCAGCATTTACTGTACTCTGCGCTCACAAGCCACAAGTCACGTCATGTCACGTCACGTCACGGATATTTCAGGTCCTGCTTTTCACTTTCTAGGGCCAGTTCGCGAATTTAGTACTTAGCTATTCACCATCCCTTGCATACAGCTAATCCACTTCAATGGATCGATACATAGAACATTAACTTCCCCTTCCCTCTGCCCTCTTACATCACTGGTCAACAATTCCTCGCTCCCAGCTACCACTAATTCACACATGGATAAAAACCCCAAAGCTACATCCCTCAGTACTCTGCGCGAACTCAAACGTCGTGTCTTTACTACACAGCGACCCACTAATCATTACCGCTTTCCCTCCTTCGATCGGACACGGGCCGAAATTGATGTTGTACGCGTTTCCTGGCTGCACGAGCAGTGGTAAATGAAGTGGACTGGGTTCTGGAAGCAGTTGCGTGCGATATCTATTCGCCCCGTCAGATTTTTCTCTTTTGCACATTCTCCATCTTCACTTAAAGAACTAGGAAAGAGATGTGGTCCGAGCACTTAGGAGGGCGAGGAGACGTATGTAGTGCTAGCTGTAGCGCCAGTATTCAAGCCATATCCTACGAACTCGAAATGTCCTGGCCCGACAAACGCATGGCCGGATTTGTCCTGTTAAGTGTCTGGGAAGAGATGCTTGAGTGTGCAAGTACTGTTTGCGACCGTGACATGGATTTCTAGGTTGAAGAATGAGCAAATGTCCTTCGGTGTGATGGGTGCGTGGATGATGGGACCGAAAAAGATACTTATCGAGTATCTGCATGTAGTCATCGGGAGAGAAATGGGGGGAGAAAGAAAGATTTGGGCATCTCAAGTGGCTTTGTGAGGGAAGGTACTCAAGGTGTTTGGCGAAGATGGGCACGACGAGAGTTGTTGGGACGTAGCTGAGTGCAGAATCGGCTTGGGGACACGAGTGGTGCTGAGGGAATGAAAGAGGTTATGTTGTCAACCCGGGAAGCGGATTTAAGGGAGATGATGTCGTCGAGAGAGAGAGGAGTTGGCGATGCAGCAATGATGGAGAAGAGAAGAGTGCAGATGAGGGACATCGTCGTGAAAGAAAGCAGGTGAGATGAGAGGTAAAAGAAGGAAAGGAGGGCGAGATGGTATGTATACCTGCGAGTTCTTGGAAGGGGCGATTAGTAAGTCGGTCTTGACCCTGACAGAGGCTCCCGGCTTGAGTCGGACATGTCCCTTTCTTGGCAAGCTAAAATCTGAACTTGGGTCGGCCTTGATGCCACTGGTGCATTAGTTAGTAAGCCAACGAATTATATAGGCATATATACATATACAAGCCTAGCAATAACCAGCCCTTAATGGAGTGCTATTCAACTCGTAAGGCGCGTGACCGTGTTGAAGGCAGTCTGCACCATTTACATTTCGCAGACGACCCATGCCCATAAATGCTTCAAGTCGTTCCAGCATTCTAGAACTCGAAGCCCTATGCTCATCGCGGTAAGTGGCAAACTGCAGCCGGATATTGCGCAACATCCAACGTTGTGCATGGAAGACAAGTGAACAGTCACTCTTGGGGTCCCGTATGCCCACATATCACTTCTCGTCTTCCATTCTCCCTCTTCGCCTGCGTCTACCAAATCACACTTCTAAAAACTGAACAACAATGTCCCCAAGCTTTTCCGATACGTTTGTACCAATGGATCATGCTCAAGGTGCGTTAAACGCAATGTCATCCTCTCAACTCCCACGGCCCACCAAGGAGCACTAGTGGACGTTAGATCTCCTCAAACATCCCCTCGCCGCACACATTGATAAAATCTCCATCTTGCCCCTCTTCCGGGCATGCGTTGATCGTCAAGTCCTGGATCCGAAAGTCGAGATTCATTTTCTCTGACAAAATTTCTACACCTGACCAGAAAGCGTCTTCAGGCGGGCAGATTCAAATGCAGTAAGACTGTTGTTGATTGCCAATCAAGGTGTGAATTATGATGTTGCCACTCGGCAGCAGTGCCTAGATGAGTCTGAGAAGTTGACGGGGCTGCTCGAGGAGGGTCAGAGGATGTAGGTGGAAGTGGATTGTATGGCCGATCTCTTTGGGAGTCTAGGGGTTTAGATCTGAGAAGGAGTCAAGGATGGGAGAGGCGCTGGAGAAGATGATGGAGATATCGATGGGCTAGTAAGGAAAGTAAGGTGGATTTCAGGTGCTTCCGTGACGAGCGATGTAGATATAAAATGATACTTTGGTATTGCTCCATCGACGGCCATCGCAGAGTCGAGCCCCATATTCTCAGATACAGATTTCCGTATCAGATTGTTGTTTTCATCCTATTTATTGTTACCTGACATTTCTGTATTGGTTTGATACCTTAGTGACTGATGACTGGGACGATCTCCTCATATCATAATCATAAACTAACCTTTTACTATTTGTTCTCTATCGCTCATCTCTCATAGCAATTAATGAATTCCAACTTGTCTTTTATCGTTTTTCTCCTTCCCATCAAAGTCTTTCATGCTAGTCTTTCACCACTCAATCTTGTGTATACCCATTCTATTGTGAGAGGCCAAACCTCGAATAGCTCAAAAGGTTATGGGTTCTGAAATTCAATTAAGAAGTGCATAGGGAACCAGCACAGTGCGGATTCCCTCCCTACTTATATATGTACATCAGATCCACCGAATATTCTAGAGTAGTTATCTTCTGACGAATACAAAGGAAAAGTATAGAATGGTATAGAATAGTATAGAATAGTATAGAATAGTATGCCTCATGATAATTCCACTCTGGCGTTCTTGGCGTTCATCCGCTTGACAGCACTGCTTAGCGAGGGCCTTGGCCCGAGCACCTAAGTGGGTTCTAACCCTCACACCTATATAAACTTGATGCATGACTTGCAAAACTTTCATAGTAAATGTGTTGTACTGGGCAGCTTACGCACATGATACGGATCCACGAACTTACTTGCTTGGTAGATTGCTGCTACACTCTTGCGGAGGGACAGCTCCCGAGCGTTGTGCAATTTGGATCAGTAGGGAGATATTCAAACTGTACTTGCTCCATCACTTCTCATTGCAAAAAACTTGATGAGTATCTCTATAGCCCATCCAGTCCTGCAGCATCAGGAGCTTGAAGTAGCATGCAGGGCTATTCACGACCATAGCACTCGATCGGCTACGTCGTTGGGTACCAGTGTTTTGAGACGCGTAGCTAAGTTACTTATGCCATGAGGTAATAAAATCTTGCGAAGACCTAAAATTAGCTTGGCTCTTTAATCTATGCAGTTGCTTTCAACGATTTACTTGGGTATATAGGTACCGATCGCATTTGCATAAAGGGATCAAAAGCAGTCACTCCAAGACATCAGACATCCAAGTTGTTCCGAAAGTTATAACGTCTTCTACGAGTTGGGTCTTTTGCAAGAAAAGAGCACAGACTTCTTTCTTCATTCTGGCCCATGTTGTTGTGTAAGATTACCACTGCTCGTGTATTGTATTTTTCATTGCTCATGCTAAAGCCAAACAGCAAGATACTCTGAAAGCCAGGCAATATTGCAACACAGATTGACAGTGATGTCGCGAAATCACGTTACCAGGGACGATAGGCCTAGTAGCCATGCCACAGTAGAACCTTGGGATAGCATTCTGTATATACCACTGGCCGGTTACCTACAGTAGAAAACGAACCAAGAGATTTGCAGAAGGAACAAATCACGTGACTGCTAGCCAGGCTAGCAGAGCTAGCACAGGTAACTCTCTTAGTATATAGTATGTGTAGTTTCCTTAGATAGATGCTTCGTGCTCAAATTACCATAGCCTTGTTTGCCTCACAGTTTACCCTGCTTGTAACGGAATCGCTTCCATGTGATTCAACATGATTGATACTTGCCTCTTCATTCCTATACCAACCCAACGTTACTTCTATCGAGAAGATCAGTTGAGAATTCCCAACCTGAATGCCAACCGGAGTTCCAGAGCGTTACAAGTGATATGCTTGATTGATTATTTATTAGGACACTAACCTACCTAATGTGAAGGTTCCAGCCTAAGCCCAACTCTGCTGTTAATCACGTGGACGTTCCTGAATTTGTGGACACTCGGCATATATTGTCTTGTTCTCTTCGAGAACCTCTTATAGTCAAATCTTACATATCTTCAACTTCTGTATTCTCTTGACAGCTAAGCTATGTAGAACTCCTATATGTCTTTCCAAAGAAAACTAGATGCCGTACAAGTGTATAGCCTAGATGGAAAACTTTGGCCCGCCCGTCTCTTCCAAATTCAGCTTGTCCCCTCCCAGCCTATATAGTGATCAACGGGTTCATACGAAGCCTAATCGTACAAGAGATGGGAGGCCACTTGAAGTTGTTTTAACTGTCCTGCTCGGAGAACCCACTTTGCCGTCGCCTGGCTTTGTTCTGGGGTAAAACGAAGTCGCACGAAAATGCGGCCAGCTCTCGTTTCTAGCCGCTCCCTTCTATGTTCCTCGTCCCGGCAGAAAAGCAACAGGTGACGCGGGGTGCCAGTGATATAATATGATGGCAATTGGCAGAACAATACTCGGGAATCAAGAAAATCAGATTTAGTTGTACTGAGACATCAGTCAGATTGAAAGAAGGGTTCGCGTTCATAAATCTAATCAAACCTTCATATTCTGTATCACTGGGGAGGCTACATAATTGACAATATTACCATGGCATTCTTGAAGTAATCAGATCTATTTAGGGATGGATGTGAGAGGCCAAACCTCGATAACTCAAAGGTATGGTTTCAGTATTGAACTATGGACATAAGAATTACATGAAGAGCCAGTACAGGCGCGAACTCTTGCTTCTTATCCAGACGAGAAGGAGTGTCGTAGAATCCTCTAGATATAGCAAATAAACAAAGAGAAAAACGTAGTAGCAATGGCACGTGACTATCCCGAGACTCAACATGGTTCTAACCCTCACAATGGGGCGGCTGGAGAGGTATCTGGCACTGCCTCTCTGGGGAGGACCTGCTGTATATACTCTTCTCATGGCCAGAGTCGAGGAAAATAGCTTGTGCTGGTAGGTTCGAATCCTGCAGCTGCCAACCCATCATGCTCAGGTCAACAGCGTGGCTAATAGGACGACAGATGGACGGCTTGCGCACTCAACTTCCGACCCCCTTAGGGCTCGACAACTCTCGCGCGGCTCCGGTCACAGTGGCAGATGGGATTGTGCTGGGGGCGACCACGGGCGGTGGTCAGCATAGGAGGAAGGTGGCTACAGTGAAGCGTTCGTGCAAGCCGGCGGCAACTTCTCAGGGTTTTCCTACCTCAACACAGCCTCGATCGGATCACCTAGATCTCAGATGCAGTAACATCATACACAGTACAACAAAACAAACACACAGCACACACAATTCTGCGGATCTGGGAGAGCATCACCACTTCCTGTCACCGCAGTCCTGCCCGGCAGATTCTTGACCCCTCATCGAAACAACATCACCAATTTACAGAGCACACAGCAGGCACTTGACCCACGAAGGGCACACAATCACACGATTTGGGGAGGGTCGGGGTCTACGGGATTTCGGAGTTGCGGCGGTATAGAAGAGCTGATTTGGACGAGAGAACGTCGTTGAGAAGGTTTTTCCATGTGAGGACTAGGGGGGTCGTGGAATCACGGTTGCTGTGGCCAGCGGAGTTGCAACATGGCTTCACTGTGGCCGTAGCTCACACCAGGTATCTAGGGACCGCAGACACAGGAGGACAGTTGGTCGCCGAGTCAGAGCCTTATACTAAAGTCACAAACAAAACACTTCTGTCAACGGATATGTATATATGCGCAGATAGAAGCCAGACGGCCCAGTGGAGAAGGTTGCTGGTTACACGAGTGTGATGAAGTGGGCTGCGTCTCCTGAGGTAGACGCAGCTCGGCAACTGGTGCCAAAGCTGGGCCATTCCGGCATAGCTATCCAAACGGATTGCTGGAACTGTGTATGAAAAAATCAATCAATCAATCAGTCAACCCTGACAATGGAGATGGGTAGTAACCTTGTAAAGAAAGATAGTGTAGTACTGAGGGCCATGAGAATACTTGATATCACAAATAAGACAAGCAATGCGATATAAAACCGCTGCAGACTGCTGAGGGATCTGGCTGCGCTTGGTCTCAAGTACAGGACAAGACTTTCTTCCTGCTCCGCGAGAAGCAAATTTGCGAGACAATTTTGCACAGCACTAATTCAAAAATGACTTAAAGAATTGCAGAGCCCTGATAACAGCACCTGTGGACAGAAAGATGCAATCCTGTCTTGTTCGTTACTTGTGGACGGCAGTGTTCCGAGTGGTAGCGTGCGTTGGGTATCGGGGTCTGCACGCACTCAGTATGCATCAATACTCAACGCATGGAGTCCAATACGCACTGAATAGGAAGTTTATATGCACTGAGTACGTAGTACGCAGCGAACACGCAGCGCATCAGAACCTACGCCTAATATAGGTAGTTCATACGCACCTAATCCCTATTACGCTGCGCAATTTACGCATCGTCTATGCAAGCCATATCCTTGGAAATATATTGATGGGATTGAGAACTTGAGACAAGTTACAACTTTACTTTGTTGCCTACCCAGTTGATTTCAAGTCTTGTAAAGCTTGAACAGCAGCAAGTTGATAATTTACAAAGTTGATTTCCCTTTCTCATCCATGACTTCAAGCACTCATCTTCCTGTACTGTGTCAATCCCAATCTGGTTCCTACGGTCAGTGATTGTAATCTTGCAGCTAGAAAACAACCGTTCGACTTCGGCCGACATTGCTGGAATTGACAATAAATCCAAAGCCATTTTACTAAGGTTAGGATATGTTGTACGTTATGTAGGTTCAAGCCACCAAGCTCGTGGATCAAAGCCGTGCTTAACGTGCTGATATAGCCCTCATATTTGTCGCCAGCTGCCGGCGATGAGAGAAGTTGCTTCTGCTGTTTCCTATTTATAGAACGTCTTCTCAGGTTTCTTTGGCGTAGTAGTGTTAACAACTGTCTCCAGTGGTAACTCCGGTTGTTGTGAGCCTTTGTACTCTTTCCTCCAGTAGTCCCTCACAGGACGTTTAGCCACAGTCACCCAGCTATGAGGCCACTCAGCTGATCGAAAGGAGGCCCATCTGTTGTTTAGACAAAGCACGGTTGCAGCGGTATAAGCGGGGGAACGTCCAGAAATGCTGTAGTACTTGTCGAACTTACGCCATCCAGCATCAATGCAAGGGAACAAAAAAGGATCCTCTTTGTACTGAGGATCCGTCCGCCCAGCTTCGAGTTACTCGAGTAAGAAATCCATAGTTGGAAGGACTAGATCAATAGTGGCAAATCATCCTTCGCAGGCTTGACTCGTCTCGCGGTAAAACTCCAAGAATTTGAGAAACCTTTCGAGATCCTTCCACTGCTGTGTTGTAGGCGTATCGTCGTCGAGTTTCGGTGAGGCCTTGAAGTAATATAGCTTAATAGCATCTAATGGGATCTGGTAGTATTGATGAAGAAGCCTTTGAGAAGCTGAAGTCGATGTTATCAGATAACAGGTCCGAGAGAGTATCACTGCCTTGTGTTTTCATAATTATTGGATTAAAAGTAAGTGTTTATAAAAAGAAAGAAGTGGTGGACTAGGTGAGTTGCAATTTTTCTTTAAAGTAGCGTCAGAACCTCCCAATCAGGAAGGTCATACGCTGCGTTTGTGCGCGTATTACGCAGTGGAACACTCAACCCAATGCGTATTTGAAAACTCCTATACGCACTATTAAGAACTCAACCCAATGCGTAATACGGCGCTAGCATACGCATTGCGTTGAGTATTGTACGCTACGAGTCGAAAACTAGTGGAAGGTAGTAGTGAACGATGCCCCCGCTGTACCTTGAATAACATATGTACCCTTAACTTAACATGATTACACTTAGGGACATCTAAATTCCGAATTGGGCAACCCCCTTGCCATATACTGGTATATCTATTACTACAAGGTATCAGGCAGTTACAAATAACCTTGGTTGAGAAACATCTGACGCAGCTCAGTATAGGTAATAATATTCTATTGTCCATATTGACCAATATGCACATATCAAAAATAATTACAATATAAGTTCGTCTAGACCAGCTGTAGCAAGTTTTAAAGATGTAATTATGGACGGTGACCAATTTGGAGGAGGTTCACATTACTGATCAGCTTCAATGCTTCTCCATCCTCCTCCACTGCTAAGAGTCCAATCAAGACGTCTCCCTGGACCCTAAATATCTCCATTTGGTCCCGATCCCATTCCTCCTGCCCTACCCAATTCCTCAGACACTCTAATGCCTCGATCTTTTCCATCGATATCTTATTTCGGCGATCAGTCAGGGTGATCTTAACGGCAGAGAAGGCTCGTTCAGGATCAGATGACATTGCAGGTGTGAATAATATATCAATTGCCATTCGGGACAGAATGATAGGCCTTTTTTGACTCTCCTGAAACCACCAACGAATGGGACGTTCAAATCCATATGATTTTTCGGCCTTAATATATCGATCATATTCGTCATCCTCGAGGGCCGGGTGTGAGAGGCCAAACCTCGAATAGCTCAAAAGGTTATGGGTTCTGAAATTCAATTAAGAAGTGCACGAGGAATCTGCGTAAGGCAGATTCACTCCTTATTTATCTACATGTATAATATCCACCGAATCTTCTAGAGAAGCAGTCTTCTAACAAATACAAGGAAAAGTATAGAATTGTATGGAATATGAGGTTCTGGGACAATGCCAGTCTGGCCCACAAGGTCTGGAGTCAGTGCAGAGCGAGCGCCTTGGCCCGAGCACCCATATGCGTCCCAGCCCTTACACCGGGACATCAATCGCATCCATCAATAACTCGAACTCGTTCGTGGTATATGTAGGAATAGAAGCCGCGGAATCCATGGTGGTGTTAGTCCGATGTTCCTCCTCCCGTAGCTTGCGCACCGCTTCCTTCGTAAGCTCCTGCCGTGAAGGCCTCCAAAAGGTCTCGATACGCTTCTCTTTTCGGACATGATTGAGGATGATGGAGGCAGCGCAGGCAGGTGATTCGTCAGTTTTGGAGTAGTACTTCTCCATCCTAATCCACCCTGAATTAACCATAGTTTTGAGGACTTCGTGGGGCATATGTGATTTCGGCCTCCTCGTACTGATTTAGGATGAAGTCCATGGAAGGAATCACGTGATCGAGGGTATGGTGATGGCCTTCTAGAGACTTTTGTGGTTGATTTTAGGATAACCAGGAAGTCCTTAATATTGTGGAGGGTATTCCATTCCTCCTTGCTCAATCGAACTGCTTTAATATCTACCCCTCCATGTGTCGTAAAATACTCATCAATTACTTCCTTTAGCATCAATGCCACTTCAAGCATATGATACCACGAGTTCTATCGAGTTGAGGTTGATTATAACTAGAGTGATTGGCGTTGATAGTTGTGGATTTTTTAACTTAGAAAGGCTAGCGTTGCAAATGTCCAATTACTACTCTGTATTATCTTGCAGACAAGTCCAGGCCTAATTAGCGTGGATTTGAGGCGACCCGTGCCAGCCCCCTCTTAATATGCCACTGACCAAAGTTAGACGTACGAAGTCCACTAAAAATTAGAGATACTGACTGCAATATGGGAATTACAGTATGGACTAAGGTCAATATGAGTAAATCAAGGACTGACTAAAGTCCGTGCAAATAGTCCAATATATTTTAGACTATTACCTACACTGCTGAAGCTATATACCTGCTTTCGCAACCATATAGAGCATCATGAAGGAACTGAATTTACACTGGCCTTGGCAGTGAGTTGTTTACCAACCTTTGCTATTATACCAGACAAGACAGAAAAAAGAGGCAGAAATCTATGTTCGGAATTGACGGCAAGTATCAAGAATTTTCATCGCAGGCTTTCATATTTAAAAGTACGCTAAAAGGGTATACATAAACACTAGCGCCAAACCAAAGAACATTTAGTATGCAGAAATGCGTGATGTCACGGGTAAAACATCTAGAATATACCTGGATTTGGTCCACGAAGGCTCAATATGGTGGTCCATCCTTGCTGAGCATTCGTGCTCGTTTCTACTGCAGGTGGCTGAAGAAACTCCTCTTGGAAAATAGCATCGGCGCCATCCAGCATGGCCTTCTCCATCCTCTTCCGTCCAAGATAGTGACACTTGTTCAGGAATTGCTGAACGGTGTATGCGTAGGCTGGGTCATCGCTGATACTGTCCGCTAAGTCTTGGAAGACGCCAAGATCATTCTTCTCTATAACAAAACTGTGGTCTCCATCTCTCACCAAGTGTGTCTTCTTCGTCTGTTCTCCAGAAACTATTCCGTCATTCCCTTCACCTCCTGCATCCTCCTCACTGCTTGTCTCTCCGCTGTTTGCCTCCCAGCAGCTTGTTTGTCCCTCACTGACATCTTCCAGGTCGTCTGCTGCATCGAATACGTCCTCGTCGTTGTCAGGATCACGCTCGGTGGCGCGAGCATCCAGAACGATCTCCTCTTTCCCGTATTCCACGTAATATTCAGTGTCAGTGTCAAGGTCAATGCCCATGTCCTTCTTGCCAGGTTCCTCTGCAACCTTGCTGTACTCAACAGCAGCTTCGTCGGACTCGATGTCCATATCATCAGGATCGGAGTCCTCGTCCTCGTTGTACCACTTCATGCGGACCGCAATTGCATCCCACTTCATCTGCTCCAACAGCTGGTATGTGTTGGCATTCTTGTCGTTGTGGACCTCCAACTGCATGGCAGAGCAGAGATCGAAGCATTCTTTGGTGCGGTCCAGTATGTCGTCCATGCCATCCCAGTCCATAACCTGCTTACCATATCGCGCCAGCAGTAGGAGGGCCTGCGCACGATGTATCTTCTTCAAAAGGGTACTGAACTCCTCAATAGCTAGAAGCTCCAGCATAGCCGCCTTCTTGCGTGCACGTGAGACTCTTCCGTCGATCAAGGTCATTTCTTGCTAATCATGAGTCAGTATATATAGCTAGAAAACCTGCGGATGATAGGAGATTACCTGCTTGATATGAAATGCGATGGTTTTCTGTCTGTCTGCATAGTCCATCTGCTCGATCTCTTTGTGAATCTTGTAAAAGTTCGTAGTTTGAAGGGAGACCATAGTGACTATGGGAACAGCACAGGTGATAAAATTATATGGTGGCGAGAATAGCTTCTTGTGTACAAAGGGGCGACAGGCGCACTGAAATCTGGGGGTAAGAGAGATGTCGTGGGTTCTAACGAGAAAGTTGTAGATTGTAAAGACCTGGTTTGGCGTGCAATTCTGCAAGCAATGAAATTAGCAGATTTATTCGTCTGAGTGATTGGTAGAGCTTGATGATTGGCAACTGATGTGTGTGCCGTGGTGTCTGGTGAGTGACTGTCAATGGTTTTTGTTGTCAGTGACATGCCCCCCACCCAGGCTCCACAATAGTAATTGACCCGCCAAGAAGACTGAATAGGTCAAGAAAAGCTTAAATAGAAATGTTGTGCTTGTATCTACCGAGTTGTTCAGTACAATACTTTGAGCAATTATTGATGTGGTTGTGAGCTTGCCTATTTAGGCTAAGCCCCCGAGACATCATTTAGTGGCTGGTGGCCAATAAAATGGTTTGTTTGGCATTGGAATTCGGTTTGTTGCTTTCACCTTACGTATCTTACGTAGGTAGTATCACAACATTTTTATAGATAATAGATCTTGAAAGGATCCTGAGCTTCCAGAAAGAAGGCTCTAGCAATACGCCCCCCATCCTATAACAATTAGCTTGTGTGCATGCTGATTTAAGGTGACGACAACTTACCTGAATATAATACAGCCAGGTTTCTCTCGTCCATAGCTTGATTGATGAGATCGTTTACGGTAGCAGTGACACTCAAGGTCTTTGACAGCTTCTTGTTGATGGTCGTTAAGGCACGATCAGCTTCGCCGGGCTCGTTGACTGATTGTTTTACGCGTGAAGGTGCTGCTACGACTTCTGCATCCACATCGGCTTCAGGCGCTGCACTCTGACCTTCCTGAAGTTTGGCCAGACGGAGTGGGGATACCGACCAACTGTATAGAGGATCGTAGCGGAGGACGTTGAGGATGGCGTTGATGCTATCTTTTTCCTTGCGAAGCGCCTCTAGAGTGAACTCGCAGCAGCGACGGAAGACACCCTCTGTTTTCGTTATTCCCATGCCATCAACGATATCCCGTGTAAGGCGGAAAGGCACGACTTCTGGGACTGGAAGGATGCGTCCCATCTCAAATGCGACACCTAAGTCGATATGCACTACCTCACCACTCTTTGAGTCAAGTAGGATGTTATGACCATGCCTATCTCCAAGACCTAGAACATGTCCGAGGATCGAGATAGCAGCCGTACTTCGAGTATATGCTAGTCTCTTCACGAACCATTCATCTGGATCGGAGAACCTCTCTATGAAGAAGTACCGCATGACAGGGTGAAATTTCTCCATAACGGCACGGAAAGCTTTCACTCTTTCCTGGTTCGACTTTGACTGCGCATTATTGATATACTTCCGACACTCATTCCCCGTCAGGTCCTTTGGATAGTATCGGACGTGAGCCACTAGGAGGTATTCATGGAGGGGAATTGTATCTGGAACGAACTCAATGACACCAGCAACGGCGGTCAGAGGTAAGACTTTGTACGTTCTAATCTTCAAATCTCGCTGGCGAGTAGTGCGATTAATCTTCAGAAGCTCGCTGACTTGTTCAAAAACTTGTTCCATTATAGCGTCCTGCCGCAGGTCGTCGTTACCTCCTTTGACCTGATATATGTTAGCAGAGTGACATGGGATAGCAGGTTAGGGTCCCTACCAATTGTCTATAGCGGACACCATTCGTTCCGAGGATTGTGATGATCTTCGGAGCGCTGACACCATTAGCTATCGTGAAGATCGGTTCCAGCTTTGCCATTTTCGGTAGTCTAGAGTAATCCAGACTTGCAATAGGCTTGATCTGCATAGTCGGTGGAGGAACTTGATACTTGGCAATGATGGTCTGAAGCTGCTTCGCATAAGGTGAGTTTCCAATCGGAATCTTCGCCCCTGTCTTGTATCGATCGTCTCTTTCGTTAGCTAGCGCAGCATAGCCCCTGTTCGTGTAGCTAACTGCGAGCCAAGTATTTCCGCATTTCTCATGCTGATGCAGTTTCTTTGAGATATTGGTTGCTGCGGCGTGCCTCGATACAGCGGCCTCATCTTTTGAGTTAGCTCTACTGTTGGCGATTGCATAAATCTGATACATGCCGGAGTAAGGATGATCTATACAGATCTGCAGGACAAGTGCAAATAGTGATTTTTGGAAAGATTCCTCCGAACTTTGGAGGCGAGATGACAACTGATTCATGAGCGGAGCAAACTTGTAGCTGGGAACACCGCCGATGTGTTGTGCGACCGTTGAATTAGAATTTTCTTCGTCGCAGTGCCGCATCCACAGAGATGTGAATCGAAGCGCGTTCTTGTCATGTTCATCGGATGCCCTCAAAGCTAACAGATAGTTCTCGAGCGCCTTCTGTAAGAACTCATCACGGCTGTGTTGATGACGTTTCAGCTCGGCTTCATCAATCTTCAGCCATGTCCGACTTTTGCTCAGTTGCTGTTGAACATTCTTCTTCTCCTTGGCGTTTGGCGTTGATGAGGAAGACATCTTTTCAAGTCTGTGAACATCGTCACGCTTCTCTTTGCACATTTTCTCCACACGCTCCAGGTCTTCGAGGCCATCCGCATCTTGAAGCTGCTGATCACAAAATGTGGCAAATTGGTGGAAAACATGGCCAGCTTCTTTACCATGTACCTTGTGCTTCAACTCGTCCAGCGCGGGTTTCAAATAGTTTTTGAGAATGTCGTCGGATTTTTCAAGTCTCGCTGTCGATATTTGTGACCCAATGCGTGAGAGGAGGTCTGCGCATCCCACTGGGATGGTCTGCTTGTTCAGATCGGTGCCATCTCGTAGATTTTGAAGTAGCTTTATCGAAGAAGACATTTCACCATGATCCCACATAACATGAGCCTCTTCTAGACGAACTGCAGCTTCAACCTTCAGCCCGACGTCGTTACAGGGGCCAATCAAGCCTAAGAGAGAGGTTGCGATCGCCAGTGACTCTTGGAGAGCATTGTGGGATCTGCTGAGGTCGGAAGCTAATAGGGCAATATGCACCTCGACAAGTCTAGCATCTAATGGGACGATATTGACAATCTGCTGCAAGCGAGGGTTTTGGCTGAGGATACTCAGAGTAGTTCCCCTACATGACAGAATAGGATTAATATCGTCAAACCTAGGATGGTCAGATATGAGCCATAAGATGTGATTGGATACTTACCTGCCAGTATTCATCCACCCAGCGCGGTTCCGAAATCGCAATAGCACATCTTCAAGCTCTTGCGACGATCGAGTGGTTACTACCTCATCCAGTTCAGCTAACACTGCTAAGGTTCGAAGTGTTCCATGAAGCGCGTTGGCACTGGACTCGTTGCGAATCAGGCTTGCCATGGTAGAGTCGAATCCTTCATTGATGACCTGTAGGCTAGCCCGATCACTCGAAGTACTCTGAACAGCTTGAAGTGCTTTGTATATAGTCACAGAGCCACTACTATAGTTGTTTGGTACGGGTATGTCCCATTTCTCCAATTTTCTAGCTGTGTCGAACATTGAATCAAGGGAAGCAGAGCCCATGCCTATGGCTTGCTGGGCTTGATGCAGTGAGAACGAGAGCCCACTTTGGCTTAGTGCATCAAGTGCTTTGACAAGCGACTGAGCATCCTCAGCGGAGCGAGGGTCCAATTGTCTGACATGACTATCGTACTGAGCTCCACGAAAGGCAAGACTTTTTGGTCCGTCCCTTTCATACTCCAGCCGACCCAGAATTGTACTCAGACTTGCAGTTTGCCGCACTCCATAGTACAGATCAGGGTCGTCAATGCTCTCGAATATGGTGAGAAGAAGATCGCGTGGCAGCTCATCTGGCTCCTGTGGCATTGCCGAGGATCGCCGCAATGCCTTGGCTGCAGTAGGTCTGGAGAAGTGCTCTTCCACAAAGAGCAGCGCCGTCTTATACATGCCGCATTTCGATGCCGCAACTGCTGCCTTGAGGTAGTCCAAATCTAGCCAATGTGCTCCATTTTTGCTTGATTGTTCTTGAGGATGTGGCTGCGTGCGAAGGTAGAGGATCGAGTTTAGAAGCAATCTTAGCTTTGATTTGTCCGGAGGATGAGTAATACTGAACCAATCTGCAAAGGATCTGGAAACGTTTTTTCTCACTAAATGCTGAGCCTTAGAGGGCGTAGACAAGGCGATATGAAGAATAAATGGGAATGCTCGCTCTGGAAAACCCGAAACATGAAGCAGTATGGGAACCAGTGCTGTCAACACTGGATCGTCAGGAATATGTCGTGCCAGAACTACAGCTAGATCACATAGCCACGATGAACGTGTGATTGCATCTATTGTGAATGGATCGCTAAGCCCTTCAATCTCAGCATTGCGCGTTTCAGACGGTGGAGTGGTGTATCGAAGCCAGTCAGAAGCATCTGCGAGATGTCGGGAGAGGCTTTTGTAGCAGATTTCTTTCAATGTTGTGTCATATAGCGTTGTTGCCGAACTTACGATCGACCGAAGCCCGACTTCGGCCAAGCCCACTGCACACTGATCTGACCCCAGAGTTAAGGACTGGATTAAGATCAACAAGCACGCCTTGGATGCATCATCTGAAGTGATATCTGGAGGTGGCGCAAGTTCATCAATCTGTGATCGACTTGACTCCTGCAGCAGCTCGTGGTGGAGGTGGCCAGATGCAGCAAAAGCTCTGCCTAGAACTCTTCCAGCCCACGATAGATATTCTTTGCTGGCCGAAGATCCTCTGCATGATTTCCAGACCACCGCAGCATAGCCAATGGCGCGATGATCCTTACCGAGAACATCTTGACAAACGGATACAGGGAGAGTGAAGTCAGACGATAGCATAGCTAGAGCTACTTCTCTTGCCGGGCGACTAAGCAGAGGCCGGCTGCGTTGTTCATCCTGCAATAGAAAAATAAGAAGGTCGCTCTCTGGGGTGCTAGCGTTCGCGTTGCCAACCAATCCAATCTCGCTTGCAGCTTCTAGTAGAGATTGAAAGTTGCTAAGCTCCTTTTTATTTAGTACATTAGTTTTGTACTCAAGAACATGATCCTTGAGCCATCTGTGAAGCTTCTGTGCTTTCGATTTAGCCCCTTTGTATTGACTGTCTTGAGTCGTGCTCGACTGTCGTTGACCAATGAAGCGTCTTAATCGTCCAAAGAGTGACAACACAGAACCAGCGACGAATGACGGTGCAGCTGATAAATGATCTGTGCCATACAAAAAGAGATATTGTATTATACCCGAGGCATCCTCAGCACACTCAGGAACAGCCGCATATACGCTGATTGATTGAATGAGCATCTCCAGCGGATATCCTTGTAGAGCGACTGGCCCAGCCAGTGATATCAGAATACGGAGCTTTCGTATGACAGAGCAATAGTGTAGATGTCCCAGTGCTGGATGCATGGTGTTTAGAAGACTTCTTGCTATCGATGTAATGAGCGCGGGGGTATACAGTGATTCAGGAGTGTGTTTTGTCTTGCTGCACAAGTGGCTAATCCAGCTGGTAAGATTTCTGGATCGGAAACTTGGTTGCTGATTTGGGGGTAGCTTAAGTGCTGACTCATCAAAGCCCTTGATAATTTTCATTGTCTCTCCAGCATGTACCGAAGCTTTGTTTTTTAGTAGAGACTTTTCCATATCCGCACCGTCTATCGTATTGAACAGTAGGGCAATTATATCGGCGAAATTGGCATTGAGGCACTCAGAGTAGATCTCATTGCCCAGCGACTGGGCGATCCATGACTCACTCAAGTGCTTGTCCTTGCCATGGTTACTGCTACTCTGCGCTATGTTGTAGGCCGTAACCGTGGTGAACGTGCTTTGCAGTAGTTCATTTGTGTTAGTGACAAGAATCTCGGCTAATTGTTCGAGCTGCTTCTCGTGGTCATGCAAAAACAGCACACCAACGGTAACATCTTTGACGTCAAATAGGAAGTCTCGCAATGTTGAGAATCCGAATATTTGGAAGGGAATTGTTTCGATTGTCTCGTGCTCCAGCCAAGTAAAAAGAATCTGAGGAGCAAAGAGGGATAGAATGTCACGAGGACTGGTAATGCTTAGTGCTTTGGTCAGGTCGCTCAAACATCTGGTCGCATAGTCGAGGGAGCCGGGGGCGCCATGCGGAACCTCGAACATATGGTACACGCATCTGCGTAACAAGTGAGGCCATCTAGATCCAACCTTGGCAAAAACGAATACTCGGAATGCAATCCCTTCTATCCAGCTAGGATCTTGGGGGAGATGATCCTGTATGTCGACAAAGATGGTGTCGTGATTATCTATCAGGTACATTTCAAAGAGCCCAGGAAGTCTTGCACCAATGAAGAATCTGACAGATATGCTGCTCTTCTCCAGGATATTTATCAAGCAGGTCCTTGCCGAGGGCGCATTGGATCGTGCCAGTGAGTTCGCAGGATCAAGACGAGCAACAACCAAAAGCAATGTAGCAAGACGCTTCTCAACCTCTGGAGCCTGGCTTCCCTTCAAGACAAGTCCTGTATACCAGTTGTACATGTCGGTACCCATCCTCTTCAATTGCATTTCCATATCGTCACCTTCTATCCATTGGGGCCCGAGTCCGATGAGTAGGTCTAGGCAAAGGCACCTTGAAACTTCACATTGACTCCACTCGTCTGAGCCAATCAGATCCGCAAGCCGTTTCAGCAGTCGCGCTCCGTCCTCATTGCTCATGGAGAGATTGGAGTCCAGTAGTTCTCTAAGAAGTTGCCCGAAGAATAGCAATTCTTCATCAGGAAGACTTATGAGGTGATCAATGAAGGTCTCCGGTACAGTTGTTGAAGATTGAGGCTCGTCGTTCAAGAGGCCGAACAATAGTAGACGCTCTCTGGTTACTATCATGAAAGCCTGGTCACTCATCTCGAGGGCGAGGCACAAACGTGGAATCTGAGCTATTTCTTCATTGTGTATTTGGCTCGATTGTGCCAGAATTTTACCGCCTTTGTTGGTATCATCGTCTTCATCATTGTTGTCAAGATCCATGGCATCATTGAAGTCCATGGTAGATGCGGCCATAGCTCCTGCAATCATGAAGAAGAACTTTAATAGGTGTGGAGTACCCTTAGACGCAATGATGGAACCCATATGATTACACGCCGGTAGATATGGCTGGATTTCGTGAAGGGTTATTCTTGTAAGAGCGATTGCTTCACCTACACTCGTGTTTCGTCCGCTGGAGAGAAATTCGATCAGCTTTGCTGTTAGGCTTTCGAGGTCTGCTTCCGTGCTTTGAACCTGTGGAAGATTCGAGTCTGTGAAATGGGCTAACATGAGCAGCATGGTCAGCCCGGCATGGAAGGTGCGTCGGAAGGTCTCCCCAGATATCATGGCGTGGCTGAGGGAGGTCCAGCTCTGAAGCAGAGCACGAAGTTTCGGAGCCAGAAGTTCCAGCACCAATTTGCGTGTTGATCTGAAGTGGGCGTCGTCCAGGATGTATTTATTTTCAATCACTTTAAAGTGTCTAGGGCAAACTGTACAAACCATCACTGAGCCTGTCTTTGGAGAATCGTCCAAGAGCAGCAGATATCGCAATACTTCTTCGGTCGCCAAATGTCGCTGCCAGGCTTGTGCAATTGGTCCACCCACAAGGTCATCAGAGACCTGCACAGGTGCTCTTGCTAGACCAAAGCATGTCCGAAGCAGATCAACAAGATCTTGCGGGCGCATCTGGATAGATGATTGGGCACCAACCGAGGTATCTCCTGCAAGGAAGTTAGCGTCCTGTTTGACCCAAAAACGCGAAGCATGCTTACCAGAATTCCATCGTGCAAAAAGCCATCGGATGACATGGTGAGATGCAGCCTGACTGGCCCCAGGTACTTCCGCAGTCCTAGCACTCAGTATATGCATCATAAAAAATACCGAGGAGTCGCAGCAAGCTGTTGGCCCATTGATGTCTGCTGCAGCAAGCATAGAATTAATATCTTCGGCCACCTCATGATATTTTACTAGTCCTGCAGCAGCTATGGCATGTAACTGAGTGGCAGCCGCTCTGCATGTTGCATGGAATGTCAGCGCTCTGCCACCGAGTCGCCACAGTTGGAGCCAAGCCGTAAAGGATCTGTCTTGTGCGCTCTCCTGATATGTACAACTAAAGTATAGTGATTAGCCTCGTGGTCACCAGAAAGGAAGAGCGCCCACCTTGCAATGGCTAACAGCGCCCAGGAAGCAATTTGACCTCTTTTGTCCGATATGCAAAGACTGAGCTGGAGAAGAAGCTCCTTAAGAAGACGATCTGATAATTGGCAGAATTGCAATATAAATGGGAGAGTCTGGAGCCCAGCAAGCCGTTCTTTCTCGTTGTCTGATCTTATGAGGTCTATGAAATGATCACTGTGCCGCTCTGTTTTTTGGCGCTTGCGTGGATGCTCATTCATGGAGCCGTTCGGAGGCTCAATGAGACTCTCTCGCGCGGCCCCCAGGGTAACAAGGCGTTCAAGCAATCCTATAACCTGCAAATTGGCCCAATTACGCTCCGATCGAGTATCGTGGGGTCGTAGGCGGAAAACCTGCAAGGTGAAAGGTGTCAAAGGTTCTCTTTCACCTCCAAGGTCTTGCATATCAAGATCCTCCAACTGTATTTGATCTCTTTCTGATCTTCTCGTGTATTCTGCTCGAAACACGTTCAGTAGATCTGCTAATTTCTGGGACAGTATTCCTTCCGAATCCGCCAACAAGCTAAGTTCCAAATGGAGGTGGACAGAGAAGAATAGGATGAGGGTTTCATCTCTCACAGAGTTCAACATCTGATCGTTTGCGTTGAACTTGCCTTGCCAAAATTTCGGAAATAAGTCGATGGCCTCCAGAGCAATACTCTCGACAAGAGAGCACTTATCTTCCCGGCAAGAAGACAGTACTCTATTCAGGATAGAAAGACCTAGCTGATGCACTGTACTGACAATAGAAGAGTTCATCTTCAACAAGCGAAGCAAGATATGAGAAATCTCGTCGGCTCTTGACATTAGAGACGTAGATGACAACGAGACAAGTGGTAGTAAAGTCTTCAGCAAGTCCTCAATATCTTGCCTCGAGATAGAGCCAGGCACGCTCTGTGATCGTCCACTGGGAAAACTTGACTGAGGCAGGGAACCAGCTCCACTGCTTGCTCCTAGACCTGAGTAGGTCCGAGGTTGGCTAGTAGCCGATTCGGAGGCGCTGTCAACATACCGAATGATTCCCTCTAGACAGAAGTTTACCACGTCGGTCCACAGCTCGGGTGATAGGCGCTCAGCATGCGGCGTGTGCTCAAATACATGGCTCAAAGCTTTCAAATATGAAGGAGATAATCCTGGAAAGTAGTCACCATTCGTTTGAGGCAAAGTTTGCGTAATGTGATCAACAACGGCCTTCACGGTTTTCTTCTTCAATTTGGATGCTCCCGCTTTGACCGCAAGACGTATAGCATCGGCGCATGCACTGAGTCGATTATGAGCTGCGGCTAACGTGGTCTTTGTTCGTTGAGGGCTGGCAAGTTTAGCCATTTCTTCACGTGTGATCTTGAACGCCACTTCGTAGACATGATGGTATGCCTTATTTGTGAGCACATTTCTGGTTTATTTTATTAATGGTGCAGGTGCGGTATTGTCGGAAATGCAGAACTCACAGGTTCTCGGTCTTATTCGACTTTTCGAAGAATCCTTTGAGATCTGTAGTAATCAATGAGCCTAATGATCGTTCAGTGTAACACAGAACTCGCCTTTAAGGCTCTGAAGCCGTGCTGTTTGGTTTCCTGTCTGCAACTTCTCTATATCTGTTCAGCTGGCTGACTTGGAAGGAACTCGTTGGAATTCTCACCCACGACTGACATCAGATTCTGACGACTCCTCGCATCACCCCTATCATCGCTGGAATAGCTCATATTGAGCAACGGGGGTTGCTCTGAAGATTCTCTGGTAAGATGTTTGGTGGTACAAATATAGTGAGTTAGTATGTATTGTACCTAAATGCTTGGGAACGAGGCTGCCAGTGTGCCCTCGGAAACAACCATGGCGCAATTGAATCTGGTAGCCTGGAGCTGGACTCATGATATTTAATTTAGCTCATAGTGCATAGTACAGTGCATGTTGTTGTCACCAAGTGCATATCTGTTGTCGTGTGAAAAGACAGCTGCATTGAGAAATAAATCTCGGCCTCAGCCTCGTCGCGACGTGAACTTGCATCTTGCGCTAGCCAAATTTCATCTACATGAACCGCCAAAGCTTTTGGAGCTCCCTAAGTCAAGAATTGGAGCAGAAGAGGAGTTATCGTTGGCCTTTCACTTCTTTTTAAAGGCATGTGGCTATTCGACTGGTGTGTCTTCGACTTCTTGCGCTGATCGGACCGGGCATCTATAACAGAACAATGGCAGACAGCCACAGCTTGGAAAGCCTTCAAGAGCTTCATGCCGACCTCCTGGCATATTCCGAATCTCGACTATTGAATGTAGACCGGTTAGAATCTCAGCTGCAAGCGCATGTGGAAGCATTCAAAGCGCTGTTAGACAAGAAACCGCGTAATGAACAGAGTCGGAAGATTGTGAAACCTACGGAGAATCCCCCAGAACAAGGTATGAGTGCGCAACGTGCAAGATCATATGCGCCGGTGGCTGATTTGTATTCTACAGGCAGTATTGAGATTGACGGAGTCAACTACAGCGTAAATCCACAGTTCAGGGAGGATGTACTACAAGTTGCGCAAACCTTGGAGCTGGACGAGCTTGATGCCGCTCAGCTGTTCCTTGAAGCTCAAGATGACAGCAATGCCTCTGGTCAACCTGTGGAAACATCCGCGGTCGTACGATTTCACCAGCGACGAAAGGAACTGCTTGATTGTTTACGTATGTTGATTGAGATGAGCTTGGAGGGCACGCGAGACGACATCGATAACGATTGGATGGAAGGTATCATTACCAAGATAGTTCGAGCTCCAGATGGCAAAGACTCGTCGAGATTTACACGTAGGTGTCTGACCAGTATGGTTGATATCAGGACTTGGCTTGTCAACGTCCAAGACAGGATCACCGGACTGGTCGAAAATACCGAGGAAAACGCGCAAAAATACGAAAACTTCACTCATCAGCAAACTAGCCTTACCAGAGAACACGAGCTTCTGGGTATCATTGTCTTTCACCTCACGAAAAGATCCGCGGTGCTCTCCGATTTTCACTTGCTAATCAAAACCTTGAGAACGATGAAGGTTTTTGATCAGCTGCTGCGTATGTATATCACTTAGAATCATTGCTGGAGGTTACTGATGCTTGTACAGTACACCTGACCCCAGCACTTTTTGCAAACATATATCAGTTCGGGGGACCCGAGTCTGGCTCTACTAACGTCGAGGACGCAAGAGAGTTGAATATTCAGCTTATGCAGTCGAGTCCTGATAAACCATGGGAGCAGCCGTGTCTACATGCTGCAGTACGTGCTTGGTGGCTGTCGGAATATAGTGGCTGGTACGGCGATAACTATGAGGGGTTAATGCCGCAGAATCAATTGGCAGAAGAAGGCAATCAACGAAGTAGACAATTTGCAGAAGCATTAAAGGATGGTGCTTTTGACTTCATGATATCTGTATCCGCAGATGTCAAAGAAGAATGGTATGACCCTGCGAGAACTGGTCTGCGCCTTTGGCTACAGCAGCGCAAGGCTATTCCCGCTCAGGGCCTTAATGAAGCCACATTTTCAGAGGAGTTTCAAGAGATATTGATGGACCAGCTGCAAAGATTTGCCGAGAACTTCATTCTAAATATGCCAAACGTGCTGAGAAAGCTACGGACCGAAGAAGACGAACAACGACAAATGAGTGCCACCCATGAGCAGGAACTTGAGATGGAGCGATTTCTTGTAATCCTCTCATATGTGTTCGAAGGCCGGCCGAAAGCCGCCTTAGAGGCATTTTGGGATAATCCAGATGGTGGGTTCATGGGATTCATTTACTGGGTCTCAACTCGTGCATCTACTCCTCTGATCAGTGCTTTCTGTGAGATGATTCAAGCCATCTCGCAGGATGAAGATTGTGCAACGTCTGCCCACGAGTTTTTGGTCGACGAAGGACCACAAAAGACGAGACGGCTAGCCCTGACATGGAATCAGATGATCAAAGAGCTCACTTACTTCTCGAACAGCATACGAAACCGACCAGCACAACCTCAAATCTTCAATATGGGCAAGCCCAGCGCCGAAAATGCGGAGATCGAACCCGAAACTTTCGTGATGCTTGAGGAGTATTTGCGGCTGATTGCTCGGATTGTCGCAACGAGCCCAGTTGCACGGGCTTTTTTCATTCTTCACCCAACTTTTCATCTGATCGACATACTCCTTCAGCTAGCAAGTAGCCAGATTGGACCCCGGATACGAGCCGCAGCGTTCACAGCGCTGCGCTCTATGTTAGGTGATAAGACAAAAGTGGCTGGCGAAGTCATTTGGACTGATCTTGATGCTTGGGTTTCTGGCGGGCACTCTCCTGGCTCAAACATGACCAATAACTCCACGCAGGGATTCATCTCTGCGAGTTCACCGAATCGAATACTCAGAGGTCTAAGCAATGGCTTTGAGGAGCCGAATGCGCTCGTGCAGCTACTAACTGCCTTGATATCGCCATATGCTGCAGAGAATGCCCTAAATGATGGCTTAGCATTTCCTGAGAATCTCGGGTCAGCCACCCGAATGCCTGGCATAGAACCGTACATTGACTATGTTTTGGACCAAATATTTGGCTCCAATTATGCCGAGATCAATGCCAAGCAGCTCAGAATGTTACAATTGTCATGTCTGGAGTTTATTGCTGTATCATTAGACACCTTCAACGAGGATCTGGTTGTTTTCGCTAACAGAACGAATATCGATGTGGAGCATGCGATGCATGCTACCGATCTCAGAACCTATGTTGTGCTCCACCCATTCGGTAGAGTTATGGAGTGGATGTTTAATGAAAGGGTAATGGCGGCCCTATTTGCCATCATCCATCAAGATGCTTCGATCGTGGGCAATGCCACTAGGGATTCGCCCCTAATGCGATGTGTTCTGCGAGCAATACACGTAGTCAGTCGTATCCTCGACCTCCAAGCAACATATCTCGACATTGTGCGGCCTCTCCTCAGGGTCCAGTCGGGGAATCAGAGAAAGAATGTATTCAGTGCGGCATATTCCTGCTTCGAGGATGGCATACTGAAAAATCTCCCGATCATTGCCGACTTGGGGCTATATTGCGGCGCTGGACAACCTGAGCTCGTTTTGGCCTCCCTCGAGCTGCTGCAGAAAATATCTGCATCTACCAAGTTAGCATCGTCAACCATCACTGGCATTGGACGGCTTGCGAATCTCAATAAGGCCATCGCGGTACTTGAGCTTAATAACAATTCAGAGACGATCGCAAGATCGCTACTTCATGAGATGAAGGAGCGCATCGACCCTAATCAAGGGGCAGATCACTCCGCTTTTCAGATACAGGAACACATCCTAGATTTCCTATACGATTGTCTGAAAGCTGCACCCGGTCAACCCACGATAGCTCATCTACTACTCGGTTTTCAATGCACCAACAATATGATAGATGTCGAGCCGGACAGCCCATTCAGCAATGGTGTCTCGTTGTTCCATTGCATCCTAGAGCTCGTCATGTTGGGACCCTTTACGGCGGCAGACATACCTGACATTTCCAGTTATCTCATGATTCTAAAGAACAAAGCGATACAAGTCCTTGGTCAACTTTGGCAGTCGCCGTTGTCGTCGGCAATAGTCATCGACGCAATGCGAAATATGCGGTCAATTTTCGTTATGTTCGCAAGCCAGATCCAGATCAACGACGATTTATTTGTCGGCGGGCGTAGTATCCAAGATCCAGTTCTATTCGAGTCACTGTCGGCCTCGATTTTTTCGCAATACTTGAACTATCGTGCTATATTGCTACAGTATGTGTCGTCTGAGCTTCGCCAGGTATCACAGAGCCACCTGCCATCCTTGAAGTCCAAGATCATCGATACTTTGTTGGGATCCACTGAAGAAGACGGAGAACGAATCGAGCACATCAGTGTATTCGAGCTGTTCGACTTCATTGAGCTGGGTGTACCGCAAGAAGTAGACGCAGATCTCCCTCCATGGATCAGTGATGTTGATCTGACGATATGTATTGAAACTCCGCAAGGGACTGCCACTCCGATCTACAGTATAGCTAAGCTTACGCAGCTTCTCATTCTACGAAAGATGGAACTTCACAAGGGCAACATGCTCGATGATCCACAAGATATGATCACTGTCGACAACGACATTGAGCTCATTAGGATTCACTTTGCAAGGGACAACCAGACCAAGCTATATTGTGCTTCGCGCCTTAAGTTGTTGCAGTCTTGGGCTCAAATGATGCTTGTAATGATTGACACCCACAGCTTCGTCGGCCCCCAGAAAACCCAATTTATGTTGCAGATTTTGCAAACGATTCTCCCTAGCCTGGAAAGTAGGCTCGACAATGTCGAAGAATCGATGGAGTTGGCACGACTAGCTAAGTCCCTTCTCTTCGCCTTGGAGTTTGAGTCAGAATCGTTCAAACAAGGTGACATGCGAGATGCAGTCAGCGATAGGCTCTTTCAGCTCTTCCAGGTGTCGCTTAGAGCAATCAGTTCACTCGGAGCACATCCTGAGTTGAAAGAGGTCTTCTACACCATAAGCTATCGTTACTTGGCTGGCATGGGTGACATTACCGGCATTTCCAAGAACTCGCGACGCCACAGCATACAGACGATTAAAGCAGCTGGTGAACGTTTCGTTGACCTCGTTTGTGATGATGCCCATTCTGGAGAACCGATGTGCAGAATCTCAGCACTACTACTACTTGGTAGCTTCGTAAAGATGGCTGAGAAGGAGGAGTCTAAGTACGTTGTCGAGTCCTTGGGCAGGATGAACTTCGTTGCAATACTGGTCGAGTCGATACAACACTTCGCAAGTGATCTCCATGAAACTCATCATAACGGTATTATCTTTGGCTTTTCTGGCTGTAAACATGCTGACTGTCTCTAGATGTCATACTTCAATTGTCATACTGTCATGCCAGACTATCGCTATTGCTTCAGATAGCTCAAACGCGGCTCGGTGCCACGGCTGTATTAAACGCTGGTATATTCCATTCGATACAAGCATCAGGACTTTTTGCGGCAGATCCGGATCTTGGAGTTGGTAAGTATCATTGACATTGCTACGGTGCATTTTTAATCAATACTAGACATCGACATCCCCGACGCCGTCAGCAAACACTATGATCTCCTCACCGCGCTGATGAGAGTCACTTGCGCCGTGGTCCTAAGCCGAGGCTCGCAGAACGCACAAACTCTCGACATCGGTCGCCGATTCCTTACAGAAAACAGACTTTCAATTATGGCGGTGCTCAAGAAGTCTGCAGGAATTGGTGCTCAATCAGATGTCGTTGGCGGGAGTATAGGGGAACTCGCAGACTCCTACATGGTGTTGATGTCGATCACAGGATATATCGATGTAAGTCTATCTCAGCTTGCGCAATCTCCTAGCACTTCTGACGCGTGGGTTACAGTTGCATGAGAATACACCCAAGAAGTCATCGGTACGAGCGTTTACGTAGGCTAGGAAAAGTTATGGGTAGATCTGGTGGAAAATAGATAGTAAATGTGACTTTGGTGTTGATCTAAATGCAGCTCTTGGCATCTGGCCTTCCTTCCATATTTCCCAAGCATGCCTCATTAAATCGCCTTACAGCAGTGAAGAAAGCTACATGACCAAATAACCTCTTGGCATAAACTCAACCTTTCATGGACGTCAGCACGACAATACACTCTACAAACCGTGATCTGCACGCGATCCAATATTAATTATACTGTACCTCGGGCTTAAGTCGCGGTTATCATTTGCGCGTCATACACTGCACCCCATCTCATTTGTACTGCGCTGCATCTTCATGCACACCACCACATTCGAACTTCCTCCCCAGTTCGACCCCTTCCAATCCGATACACTGCCTGCTGGCCCAAATGCAGGCCACCGACAACTTCGCTGCAAATATAGCTACTTCCCCCCAATCCTTCAGGAAACGAAAGCTCTCTACCCTGCACGAATCACAGCCCGCTGCACCGCCCAAACTGAGCACTGGCCAGCCCGGCCCCAAGCGATTGAAGACGGTACATAGTACAGAAGATCTGAGTCCTGGGAGAAGGCCAGAGGATATGAATAAGGGCAAGGGGGTCATGGTGAGCCGGTCGATGGCAACCGGAGGACTACGGGGACCGATGGGCTTTCAGTCGCATTCGGGAGTGAAGCGGTTGGTGATTCAGAATCTGAAGACGCCCAGACCGACGGAGAAGTATTATGAGGAGGTATGGAATGGGCTGGAAGCAGCATTAACTTCGGTATGTTTGCTTGCTGCACAAGCTTCCTGGAGCTTCATGAAGGTGCTAATCTAGAATCTGTAGATATACAACGAGGAAGAACCGAAAATACCAAGAGAAGTGCTCTCAAAGAATGTCGAGATTATATGTAGACGGACCGAAGCACTGAAAGAGAAACTCTCGTCACGTATAAACGAACGCAATAAGGCTTATCTCCAGGAAGACATTGTTCCGCAGATCGAAAGTTTAGCTGGCAGTAGTCCTGTCCAAATTCTACGAGCCGTCTACGCGCAGTGGAAAAAATGGATCGCGCAAGTGGTAAAGCTTCATGCTTCCTTGAAATGGGATAGAGTTGCTAATGGTGTGGACAACAGACACTCATGCGAGCTATCTTCAGCTTCCTGGACCGGAGCTACCACCGTAAAGTGCAAGACGTTGCGATGCTAGAGGACCAAACAATTACACAGTTTCGACAAATAGTGCTGAATCTAGGGAGGATAGGCCAAAAATCTGAGACTTTGGGTTGTTTTGTGGTAAAAGGTGTGTGCGACTTGATACAATCCGACCGAGAAGGTGATGACGCATTGTTCGACGCCATACTGCTTCGAGATGCTATTTCCATGCTGCATATTTGCAACATCTATAGGCAGTTCGAGTCAGAGTTTATTGAGCATGCGGAAGAATACTTTCAGAATTATGCGAGTGACCAGACTATGCTGAGTATCGATAAATATATTGAGGCTTGTGATAAACTCATTGATAGGGAGTCGTCTCGATGCGATGCATACAATTTGGATAGTTCTACGAAGAAGCACTTGTTAGAACGGGCATATTTGGCGTTGATCGAACAACGCTCGGAAAAGCTACTGGATACCAGAGGTGTGGATATGCTCATTAAAGAGAATATGTCTGCCTCTCTGCAGTCTCTTTACAAGCTGCTCAGTCTGTCGAAGATACAGGAGAAGCTTTTGGGGCCGTGGGAGACATATATCAAGCCATCAGGCTCTACCATTGTTAGTGATCGAGAAAGGATCAATGAGATGGTCGTACGACTGCTGGAGCTCAAGAAGAAGTTGGACAATATAATACGTGATGCATTTGGGCAGGATGAGAGGTTCACGCATAAGCTCAGAGAATCGTTTGGGAACTTCATGAATGACAGCGCGAACACCGCTGCGCTCGGAAAGGAGGCTGGAAATTCCAAGGTTGGAGAGATGATTGCGAAGTATATGGATCTTCTGCTAAGGAATGGTGCCAAAGCTGTTCCTCGGTCTCTGGCGACGGATACCAAGGATCGAGATGCGGCTGAGAAGCTTGGTCAATCGAGTACAGGTGATGAAGACGCTGAGCTCGATCGGAACCTGGAGCAAGGTCTCGAACTATTCCGCTTCATCGAGGCCAAGGATGTGTTCGAAGCATTTTATAAGAAGGACTTAGCAAAGCGTCTGCTTATGGGACGAAGTGCAAGCCAAGATGCTGAACGCAATATGCTTGCTAAGCTCAAGAACGAGTGTGGCTACGCTTTCACACATAATCTCGAGACGATGTTCAAGGACCAGGAACTTGCTAAAGAAGAAATGGTAGCATACAAGAGCTACCAACTCAATATGCTGCAGGAAGGGAAGCAGCTCGGTTTAGATCTACAAGTCAGCGTTTTGTCTTCTACTGCATGGCCATTATATCCAGATGTCGAGGTGAAGTTGCCCGTCAATGTCGCACGACAAATCGAAAAGTACGATGTCCATTACAAACACAACCATTCTGGTCGCAAGCTTGCTTGGAAACATGCTCTCGCTCACAGTATCGTGAAAGCTCAGTTCAACAAGGGAGCAAAGGAACTCATCCTTTCAGGTTTCCAGGCTGTTGTGCTAGTCCTATTCAATGACATCGGTGTAGATGGCAACCTCTCCTACACAGATCTACAAGATGCAACAGGTCTTGTTGATGCTGAACTCATGCGTACCCTCCAGTCCCTTGCCTGCACCAAGATCAAGATCCTCAACAAGCACCCCAAATCACGCGACGTCAGGCTCACCGATACATTCACCTTCAACGCCGCCTTCATCTACCCAAAGTTCCGTATCAAGATCAATCAGATCCAATTGCAGGAGACGAAGGAAGAGGTGGAGACTACGCATGAGAGGGTGTATCAGGATCGGCAGTATGAGACGCAAGCTGCAATTGTCAGGATCATGAAGGCGAGGAAGGAAATGACACATTCCGGGTTAGTGGCGGAGGTCATCAATCAGACGAAAAAGAGGGGTGAGGTGGAGGTTGGGGAGATCAAGAAGAATATCGAGAGTAAGTTTTCTACCTAGCATGAGCGTGGAATCTGTGCTAACTCCGGGGCAGAGCTTATCGATAAGGAGTATATCGAGCGGGAGGAAGGATCATATGTCTACTTGGCATAGTTATAGGATGAGCATATCTATTCGCAGTGCAGGGGATTGAGGGCAGATAGAGCGGATTCGGTAGCGAGGATAGGCCTAGCTATATCTAGCTAAATGATATCAACAGATAACTCAGCACTAACTCTACTACTCTTTGTGCTGTAATTGTGATTCGACCGCATTACCAGATGTGTTACACTCAGCTGGGTTGTCCGCTTGTATACATGCGAAAGATTCCTGATATATCGATGCGAAAGGTAAGCTACACGGCCCATGTAAGTCTGTACTACCAGTTCATAGCCTCTTGCCGTGTTACAACTACTTAGCGTTCACCCTCTCTTGCAGCAAGGAATTCAGGTGGCATTTTCAAGCTAAGCTTTCCATTCCACAGAAAAGCATGAGAGCAAAGCAGAAATCGAGGATAGGTATTGGAGACAGACTCTTGAAAATCTTGGCATTCGCGTGCAACCGCTTTGTAATGGAGTGCGTATGTGTAAAGTGTGTGAGTCTGGGACGAAGAGCCAAGGTAAACATGAAAAGAAGCCTATCAAATTCCTTTACATGCACTAATTTGTATAAAGGAACGTCCTCGTTTCCTTGCTTGCCTTCGTATTGTTCGTCGTTCCTGTCTGTCCTCGTCGTTCTCAACTTTCTTCCTTCGTACTGCCCAGAGGGCTAGAGATAAACAGGCGCTGGCGAGGGATGAACACAGAGAGAGCTGCTAGGAACGGGCGGACAAAGACGCTGGTTCGTGAAAGCTGTTCGTATGCTGAAGATACTGTAAAATGATACACTAAATGGAGAAGTGGAAGAGTCTGTTGGTAAGACAGGTATATTGAGAGAGCGTTGCAAACCGAAGTCCTGTATATACATAATTTAGGTCTGCATAATACGAACCAATGTACCAGACGATGTACCGGAAGTGTGTACTGCGGTTCTGTTCGTGTATGTACCAAAGGTCTGGGTATAGCTAGAGGAGTACTGTGTGGATGAAGTGCTTGGTCAAACCCACCTTGACAAACGTGTTTTTAAATCATAGATGGCTTCGAACATGTAGCATGCTACGAAAGGAAGTCAAAGAGCGTGTCGCTAGAAACATAATCTGGCCGACAGACGGGTTAGCACACGAACTCAGCTAAGAGGTTCACCCGTTGGTGCCGGGAACGACGTTCGGCGGCAACGAGCTGAAGAGCTAGCTGCAGCTGTCAAGCTCCTCTACACAAGTGTTTCCGAGAGAAATGTAGAAAGCTAAGAGTAGCATTTGTCGGATGAGGAAGTGGGCGGTTGGCAGAGAGGTCGAAGAAGAGGTTCAGCCTTGAGGCAGGAGGGTAAAGAGGCCAAACGACACAGCAAACTTCAAGCCTTGTGAACGCCGGATAGCTATGAAAACCAGGGTCGCGGGAAAGAGAAAATCTTGAATCTATATCAGACAGTTGCGAGCTCCCATGTGGTTAGTGCGTAGATATGAAGTGTGTAAGTCTGGTCTTGTATACGGACGAAGAGCGGGTCGTCGGATTTGCTTCGGGAAGTTCATGACGATGGCAAGCAATATATTGGGTAAAAGAAAGACATCATTGCATTTGACGGTTACTAATTAGGTACTATATAAAGCTGCTTATTTCTTCCCATCTCCCGTACACATCCCTTCATATATACCAAACCGAATCTCAATCCATCATGGCAGACGGCACCAAGATCGCAGTGCTTGACGTTTGTACCCTTGATACCCCGCTTGCGAATGCCCTCATATATCTCCAGCAAACTGACGTCGAAATCAGACAGCACTTATCGCAAACCTCCCAGCATCAGCCAAGACTCTCTTCGATGCCAAAGCATCCAAGAACCTCTCATTCGAGGCCATTGGCAAGGAACTAGGACGCTCCGAGGTCGCAGTCGCAGCACTCTTCTACGGCCAAGCACAAGCTTCCGCCGAAGACATCAAGAAGCTGGCCTCTATCCTCGGAGCTCCCGAAAACGTTCTCTCAGCCCAGTTGGCAGGTTTCCCCGACCGTGGAAAAGCGGCTCCTATGCCACCAACCGAGCCACTGATCTACAGGCTATACGAGATTGTCCAGAACTATGGATATGCGTACAAGGCGGTCCTGAATGAGAAGTTTGGTGATGGAATCATGAGTGCGATTAGTTTCACCACGAATGTTGAGAAAGAGGTTGATGATGAGGGTACTTGGGCTGTGATTACGCTGAGAGGAAAATGGTAGGACGCGCGCTATCTGACTGACTGATTGTCTTGACTGACGTATGTGCAGGCTCCCGTTCAAGAGATTCTGAGGGGTGCAGGGGAGAATGATGTTTATCTTTGAGATCAGACCGTTGTAGCATCAGCGTGGTTATTGCTGAAAAGGATATCCACATATCAATTATAGCTGCTACACATTTGGCTAATCCATATCATTGTTCAATCGTCCGCTTCGGGATTGAAATAAAATCTTATGATTTAGATGTAGGTATATCTGTATCTTGCTGGGCCATGTGAGCGAGACATCCAGCGACTATCCTGAAGTCTGCATCTTCTCCGGATGCGAAACGAATCACCATTCCATGCGTCTTACCCAACCGTATGGAGTCTTCAGTACCAGGAGCGGAGTCCTTCTTTGACTGTCAGTATGGTGTAATCTCCTTAGTTCCTCTGGATTACCTCTGAGATTGGTGAGGTTCCATCGGACTCCAAAAAAATGTTTGATCACGAAACCATCTCTTATAAGGCTATACCTCTCTTCCTCTTCTCGAAGAAAGCGGATATCCATGCCTTGCTGCTATTGTGCATGTTGATCTAAAAATTAGGTATATATTTGAAGGACGACTTCTGCACAGGGAAATGTAGGGCGTTGACGACTATATAATTTGCACTACTGAGGGTGTGTCTTTACCTAATTCTCCGTACTATCTAGGTGAAGATCTCATCTCTTGGCACACTGCCAGGGATGCTACTTCTACACGTGATACCACACAGGACATCACTTCAACAGTGTAGTCTGTTGTATCACATCGTGCTGATGAGAAGTGACTTTATAGTTTATGAGTTGGGAGGTCATCTCTGTGTTCCTGCGAACTTTTTCTGAATATCTTGGTTCAAGCCAAGGCTCATCATCCAGCTCAATGACTCTGTCGCCAGGAAGAAGAGGACTCTTGTTATTCATGAACCCTATCCTTAACGCATGATGTGGTGAAATGTTGTGATGCAGTACGTCGTACACCTTACTGATTGTCTCAGCGGTTTACTAACAACCAGTTCTTTGGGATAAACAGGCGTCTCTTACGCAGCGTTAACTTCCTTGGCAACGATACCCTCTCTCGACTCTGACCCAGCCAAATCCAGCAATGCAGGCGTCTTGGAGTGCTAATTGTTCCCGGACCCATTGATCCTGTTCGTCCTGCTTGGCTTTTGTCAGATTTTCATAGTTCAGTTGCTCTCAGCAGGGTGTGCATCACAATCTTTTAAGCGACTTTCTTCGTGCTTCTTCTTCTGTCGGTTATACTTTTCGAGCCCTTCCCGGTACTCCTTCTGCTCTGCTTCTTGTCGAGCTTCTTCATGCTGCCGTAATGCTAATCAGTAGCGCTCTCGCTGTTGATTGTAATTCCCCATTCCTTCTTCGTACTGTTCCTGCTCACGCTCTGCTTGCTCCCTGTCATATGCGGTCTTCTTCTCACTAAATTTCCACACTTCTTCTTCGTACTGTTCAAGCGGCCTTCTTCTCGTCATGCGCTTAACTTCGTCTTCGCGCTCCTGATCGGCGACACGCCCTTGCTCAGTAAGACGATCTGCTTGCTCTTTGTTGTAGGCAGCTGCTCTTTCACGATAGTCCCATATCTTTGACTCGTATTCTTGCTGAAGCCTTGCTGCTTCCAACCTATCATGTTCTCTCAAACGTGTTCCTTCAGCGAGTCTATGGGCTTGTTGTTTTTCAAAAGCTGCCTTTTCCTCCTCTTACTCTTGCAACTTTGTTTATATTCCTTTTGCTGCAATAGATCTCGTTCGACCGAACTGCTTGCTTCACAACACTGTCAGCATTACTTTCCGCTTGCTCTTCGTCGGAGGCTAATTTCATCTCTTGAAATTTGTCTCTACTCCTCTTCATATTCATGCTGTTGTCTCAGACGATCTCGTTTCGCCATTTTGGCTGCGTCCCCAAGCTGGTCAGCTTTGAGCCTAGCCCTATTTTGTTTTCTCATTTTCCTAAGCAAAAAAGCTTGACGAGCTTGCAAAATCTTCCTTTCGCATCCATCCTTATCTTCTGATGTCTGAGCTCCACTGGTTCGCCAGCATTCAGCGGCTGTCTCATCGAGCCGCTTGGCTACTTGCTCCTCTTCGTATACACGTTTAATTTCTTCGTATACACGTTTAATTTCTTCGTATTCCTTGAGCTTTGTCTGGTACTCTTACTCAGCAGCTCGACGTTCATCCTCTTTTTATCTCCGACCCTCATCCTCGGCTTTCTTCCGGATAGCCTCAGCTCGTTGACGCTCAAGGTCAGCCCATCACTCTGCTTCTTCTGCATTCTTGCGATTGGCATCAAGCTTCGCCTTGCTGCTGAGGCTTTGAGGCGAGCTGCGTTGTCTCGTTCGAGTGCAAGACGCGCTCTCTCTTTGCGTTACTCATCCTTTCCTTATGCAAACACGAACTGAGCGAATGGCTTCACAACAATCAGTGCTGTTTCGTTACAGCAGCCAGCTTTGGCGGCTTCAACTTTCTTCAATCCGTTTCCGTTCTTTACCTTTTCCGCAGCAATGTCCTGGGACTTCTGCTTAGCTGCAGCAATCTTCGCATCCAGCTTTGCCCTGATACTTTCAGTCTTTGTCGCTACTTCTTTCCCCTCCCTTTCGCAGCAGCATCATCGTCATGTTTCTTTTGCGCGGCGGCAAGTTTGGCATCAAGAGCAGCTTTAACATCTACATTTTTTGTTTAAGTTGGTTCTTCCTCTTGTTTCTTATCTGCAGCATCGCTCTTGATCTTTGCCTTCACTGCAGCAAGTTTCGATTGCACGGAGGCCTTAGCGACCTTAAAATTCTGGCTGATTTCGGCATTGCGGTCTGTGAGCTTTGTTCCGACTGGAGCAGTGGTTGCAGGGGCGGCATCACGGCCTGCGAGGTGACTTTCTGCCGATGGCTTTGCCGATGCATTACCGCCAGTGAGGTTGGTTCGCATCGGTCGGACTGTTGACTCTTTCTTCGTGTCTTGCTTCTTGGAGCCACCGTTCTCGGAGTCCTCTTGCTTGGTCGGCTTCTTCTTGTGAGGGGGCTTAGGTATAGTTAATGTGGTCATCTCATGTATTGTGAAGAAGTGTTCGCGTGGCTAAGTTGAGATGTGGCAGATTAGCTTTGCTAGGTATCGTGGAAGAAGCTTGCTGGATTACGCATGGCACAAAGATCAGAACAAGAGGAGAAACCTCGCTGTCCAGGAGCAGAGGTGAGGTGACTTATAACGATGGACAGGACATGATGATTCAAGTACTTCCAGCCATGGGACTGAAAGTCAAGACGTAGAATCGAAGATAGTTTTTACCCTTGACTGTATCCGAGCACCAGTCAGTACTTATATCGAGACGATCAAGACAGTCGAAACTGGTTGATTTGACGACTCACAGTCACTTGTGGCTTTAATATTCGGCGGTGGTTCGAAATGAGACATAGCTACGCGCACTTGCGATACTCCCGTACTGAGCAGATTGTCACCGAGGGTATCATTCGAGCTGCATATGATGGTAAAGTGGTGATTTCAAATTCCGTTCCATATTCTATCTCACTGTATATATGAATCCTTGGATCTACCCGCCAGAGTCCAAGACGAGAATCATACTTGCTAAGTTCGAAGAATGTTGACCAAAACGATATGGACCTCGAATTCCAAGTGGAAACAGGAGTAACGTGGTGAGTAATCGGTCAAAGTCTATCTCCTTCTACCAAAAATAGGCCTATACCATAGCTTGAACCAGACCACATTGGGAAAGGAGGTAAGGGCCAGAGTGTTTGAGAAGGGATCCTTCGTCTGCGGTGATAGAATACATCCCGAGATCCTTTGACAGGCTTTCGACGTAGAAGTGCGACTGAAGAATATTAGCAGATGTGACAAGAAGATTCCGGAGTCATTGGTTCTTACCTCTCTCTACAAGACATCCATCGTTGATACTTCACCAACCTTAGCTTCTTCATTGCCATTTGAACTTGCTATACAGGAGCTCACTCCTCGAGCAGGCATAATAGGACGTTTCAGGTGATAGCGTCAAGTCCTGAGGTATAGCATGCTGCTTTATCAAGCTCCATACATTTCATTTTGTTGATGGTTGAACTTAAAAGTTCTGAAGAGGAAAAACAAGAAAATATGAAGCTTGAACCAGCGCTGGTGGAGACTCACTTACATAATTAGCGTCAACCTCACCATCGACAACATCCTTGGTCCAGCTTCCCTCAGCCAATCGCTGTTTGCTCTCAGGATTCTGATACCAACACGCTTGTGGCTTGGTATATCACCAAAGATATAAACTTCGAACTCTGAACCCGTGCTTCATTACCGAACTTGCAACAGTTTGACAGAGGCATCCATCCTCGATGGAATGATACAAGTGTCAGTGATCAATCTTGATGCTAACAAGCTTGTATGAAATTCTATGTACTAGTTAGTCTCGAAGAGATCAGGCTGTAAAAAGACATTTAGCTTGGCATATATTGGCATCTGCAAGGCTGACGGAACAAAAAGGTCGTGCCCCACCCGCCCGCTGAAGCTGTCACAGCTACCATCTTTTGGTTCAATTATTGTGGTTTTTTCTTTTTGGTTCAAAAAGCTGGCAGAAACTACATTCTCACGCTATATTGTACCCAATAACATCTTGAACTTGGGGAAATACCACGATGCCGCCAAAAGGAAATACAAGCACGCCGGACAGAGGTGGTGGTGCTCGCCGTGCAAGAGGTTAGTCGCATTGCTGTAGATGGGCTCTATGACTCTTCTTTCTACTAACAGCTTTGCAGGACGTGGACGTGGACAGGCCTCAGAGGCTTCAGTAGCGCAAATACTGTCTTCAGATGCTCTGAAGATTGAGAATGATGACAGTCAATCTACGCTTTCAGGGACTCCTCAAGCAGACTTCTCACAGCCTACGCCCAATATACAAAATGACTTTAGGGATCTGAACATGAACTATGATCCACTTGAGATACCGCAGACAGTACCAGAAGTAGAAAGCGACTTTAAAGATGTGGTCATGGATGGCCTGGATCCCAACACTTCTCCAGCAAGCCAACCTACGGAAACACCTGCATCCACACCTCTGCGCCCTGCGCAACCAGCTCCCATTCTGCCACCAATTGCTGGAGAAAAAGTCAGGAAGATGAGTCGATTTAAGCCCAAGGCTGTACGAAGCGACAAAAAGTCATTGCAAGAGTTAGCTGAAGCGGATAGATTAAAACAGCAGAAGATGGTGGATGATCAAAACAGAGCTGATGGACGGGCTATACGAGGTCTCGACTTCAGAGGTATGCGAGGACGAGGCCGTGGGGACGCTATGGGACGTGGCAGAGGTGTTGTGACAGGGGGGAATGGCGGATTATGGGGTATTGCGCCAGAAGCTGGTAAGTTTAGACGAGTTGCATAATTGGACAGCACTAACTCAAAGCAGAGAAGGGCCAAGCCGCTCCCGGGTCCAAGAAAATATCTGTTCCCAGTTCCGGTGGTGGAGGAGGAGGTGGTGGGGGGTTATCAAAGAGTGCTAAGGACAAAGGCAAAGGTGAAGAGGGCATCACATATCGTTCGGAGAGCAAGTATGGAGCAAGCAGAAGCGGCGGCAGCGGCAGCGGTGGCGGAGGGAGTGGATGGGGCGGAACTGGTGGATCGTCAAGTCGAGTAGTGGATGATTACATCTTCGAATATCCGGATCATGAGGGTGAAACTGCATCTGACATCAGCCTCATCAACTACCCCTCTGATGATGAAGCGCCTGGACGTGGAGGAAGATCTGGTAGAGGAGGCTTGAAGTCACAAGGACTACGGCCTGTTCGTTTGGATCGTGTCCAGCACAAGCCGAGAAAGACCATGCACATTAAGGGCGTTGATGCTGAATTCAAAGAGGAGTTTAACCCAATGGACCAGTCATTGGTAGAAGAGCCAAAACCTGCTAAGAAGGAGCCCGGTGTTGACGAGGTTGATCTTCGGCTAATAAAGCCATCAGCTTCAGCCACCAATGAAGGCATTACCAGTAAGACTTCTATGGACGTTGACAAACTGATCTCTTCCGGGCCACCTTCTCCAGCCGACGAGAAGAGCACGCCAAAGGTGAACTTCAAGAAGACAAAGATGCCTGCTTTCCAATCGGCCGAAGACAAGGAAGAATGGGAGAGATCTGAGAGGGACCAGCAGGAATTGGCAGCGGAGGTCATGAAGATGCATCCGACACTGTGGAAAGACGTGGAAGGCGCAGAAGATCCCGCAAAGGGAGGAAATACGGGTAGAATCTATCTCTTCCAGTTTCCTCCTCGCATTCCAACACTCTACAACCCACTCACTTCCGAGAAGCCACCCTTACCAGGCACACGGACAGGCGTGAAGACGGATGGCGATGCTCAAATTGTCTCCTCAAAGATCGGCGTCGAGGAACCTATTGATCTCACCGGTGGCAAGAAGAAAGTTTCTTTTGCGGTGCCAGCAAAGCTTGAAGAGAGAGAAATTCAGATCAAGGAAGAAGACCTCACCGAACAACCAAATATTGACGATAAGCAATACATTACTGAAGAAGGTCGCGCTGGTAAAATGGTTATTCGGAAGTCTGGCAAGATTCAGATTATCTGGGGAGGCGATAACGGAAACAGATTTGAGGTCAAGAAGGGTGTTACCAACTCATTCCTAAGTGTGCCAGCTGTCATTGAGACTCCTCTTACTCGTCTGACCAATGTTGGTGCTGGCCGTGGAAGTGCTGTTCAGGCAACTACTCAGATAGGCAAAGCTACTGGTATGGGCAAGATCATGGGAAAGTTTGTGGTTTCCCCTGCCTGGGACACCATGTTCTAAGGTTGTCATTGAGCATCTACGAAATGGGACATAGCGATGAGAGTTTAAATTTTGCAGGATAATTTGCTCATATACCAGGTGGGCGGACACCTGGGAGGCGCATCGAATGCGTATCCTTTGTAATTCAAAGCGACTCTTGTATATAGAGCCTCAGAGATGAAGTGGGCCTGATAGTCACACGGTATTCGATAGCACGATCAACGAATCCGATCTCCAATGCTTCTAAATACTGAAAATGAAGGCACAGCAACTTGTATCCGGATGAGCTAAATCGCATGACGCTGGCTCCGAAGTTGAGATTAAGATCACGTGATCACAATCAAGGAGAGGATCGATCCTGCTGACATCCTTCGAAATCCTCCAACACCAACTAGCAATTGCACCCCATTATTCGCTTCCTCATGGAACTCCGAAGTAGCTCTTGTTGCAAATGTGACCGCAGTGTCGACTGCATCTAATCTTGCACTCTCAATATCAACAGCTGGTCAAGCAGAGTCATCATCACCATTGGTTGTCGCCAAGGACCCGATGCACCGGAACAATCCATTGTTAACGTAATGATGAAGACTCTATATGCACGCTCCCAGTTGGTACACTGATACCCTTTGCCTTCCGTGAGGACGATTGGTGGTAGGTTGTGAAGATATTTCAAGAACTGAAGGCTGCCCGAGCTACATATACCCATGCCAGAAGCTTTGTCTTCTGGCGGTTGAAGCTACATGGGTCTTGTGCGGCCTTCCTGCGCATCCCATCATGAATCAACGATCCATGACTGAAGTTTGGACGCGTTCCTTGGATGTTGATAATGTTAAGTACGCCTAGTGCCCAGGTGGTAGTGATCTTGAGAACTTTTACGTTTCCACTTCGAAATTCCCCAAGTCTTTCTGAGACCAGCCCTTTTCTTTCATAACTTGATTATACCCAAGGTGGCTCAGCTACCTACGGCAACATGGTATCTTCTTTAATTTGGCCATTGCTGGCGAGTATAGTCTCAGCGCGTGTTGTTGACCTTACAACAAAAGAGAGCACTTCGCCATCGCTTGACGTAAGACCAGGAACTGTGACTGGCAGTGCGTCGGCGACATGGAATCAGAACATTGAGCTTTTGACGGATATTCAGATTGCGGACAAGACGTTCAAGGTGGTTCTTGATACTGGATCTGCTGATATGTATTACAACATTTTACTTCATCTCATCCTCACCCCTTTTCTTATTTCTTCATACATAACGTGAAAAAGTACTGATCTAGATCTTCTAGGTGGTTGTTTTGCACATCTGGTTCTGACAGCATGGAGACTGGTCGGGATGCTTACAATCCTGTCACTGGAACGAGGGTCAATGGAAGTGATGGAAAAGCTGCCAGCTTCAATATCAAATACGGCAAGGGTTTTGCAGAAGGATCCGTCTACACGGACAAAGTGACTCTCGGAGGTCTCACAGTCGACCAAGCTATCGGGTGCGCTACCAGCGTCAGTCAAGATGATATCAACGACCGCAACATGGATGGGCTCATCGGCATGGCCTTCAACAGTGGCGGCGAGAACCTCCCCACTGGTCTATCACAGACCTCAACCGCAACGAAAAGTGCTCTGAACTCTGGTAACTATTATAGTTCTTCTTCACCCTCTCCGTGTGATATGCTTTGCTGAGGCGGTTTTCATCTAACTTTGAGTGCTAACAGATGGTGACTCAGTAACCACTCAAGGCGGTGGCTTCCTCGGATTATTCAAGTCTGATAAGCCCAATGCCCAGAACACGTTCATGGAAAATGCATACTCGGAACTCAAAGCTGGGTTATTCACAGTCGATATCAGACAGAAGCAAGATGGAGCCTATAATTTCGGATACGTTGACTCGACTCGATTCTCGACGCCATTGACTTACATGCCCGTTCAGAACTGGCATCATTGGGTCGTGCAGTCTTCGGGCTACAGCATTGGAGCCACTGCGACTACGCAGGTGAATAAGGTGTTGATTGATACTGGCACGACAAATATCATGGTAACGACCGATATTGCGAAGAAGTACTTCGCTATGGTTCCCAAAGCTGCGGCCATGGATAGTTCGAACTGGAATGTGCCTTGCGATGCAGGCACAATGATGCCAGACCTAACTTTTACGTTCACTCCTCCACCAGCAACAGGTGCGACGTCTTTTCCAGAAGGATCAGGTGGCTCCAGCCAGATGGTCTACAACGCTATCGTCCCTGGCAGTCTTTTGATCGGTAATCTCAGCGGCAAGAACGATGGAATGTGCCAAGCCACTTTGTCCGCCAGCGATAAGAACGATAGCTGGGATCTGATCCTCGGTGATGCTTTCTTGAAGGGCCAGTTGGTAGTATTTGATATGGCAGGTGTGAATGGGTATACAGGGCAGGAGTATCCGGAGAGAGGTCAAATTGGGTTCTCGCAGAAACCGGAGTTCGCGGAGGAGTTAACAAATTAGGCAACGGCAGCGAGTCCGTCACCTGTGGTGAGTGGGAGTAAAGTTGCTGAGAGTGTTATTTAGATGTAATGCTTGTTACGAACTTGCGAATTTCATTGGAGGGGAGTTTGGGGGAATATGCATTGGGGAGGAAGTTCATGGTGCGGTATCAAGACATGTGCAAGGCTACAGAAGTTTTGGACGGAACTGCATTCATGATAGTATGCCGTTTTGAAATATTGTTCCAATTAGGAAGCGTTTCTCAAAGCTCAACGAATAGTTTGAGTTTATTTCGGAAGAAGTTCTGGCCACATTGACCCTTTCGTTAGCTAAATGTACGCCATATTAGTATGTTCCTCAATACCATAGCTAAACTGCCAAATATGGAGTAAAATGCTCATCTTAATCATGAATTTCTGATTCTACCACAAATTTCTCTACCATGAGACAACTTTTTGCTCTCTGCTGATGAAAACGGGCCCCGCTCGATGCCTACCCCGAGATCTATCTCTTGGTGTGAATCCTTGACCACATCCTTGAACACCAGCAGAAGGCAGTAGAGGCCACTCCCAGAATTCAACTGAGGATTCACCATATCCATTTAAGGTTCTGAAGCTTGCAGGTGAAGACGGTTATGTCAGCATAGTCTGACCCTCAGTAAAAGCCCCGATCAGCTTCGATGCAACATTCGTTCGAGTTCCAGAAGGACACAGAGTTGCTGCCCGGCAAGACTGGTGCTATCTCGCTCATAGTGGTCAATTACTCGCTTGTATGTGGAGTAAGCTCTTGAAAGAAGGTGGTAGGTTAGAGGCAATAAGCATAGCTTATTGAAGGGCTATATCAGATTTTCGACACCACGTCTGTCTACCTTAGTGCAAGTTTCGACCAACAGCTTGGAAAGTGGCATGAATTTACATCTCACAAATGGTGTATGTCTTGAGATCAATGTTGTTCCGGTAGTCTAAGCATTCGTTGATTTTTTAAGCTCTTTAGTGCAGCCATATAACTCCTGATTTCGTTGCTGCCCAGCTCAAACAGTATCTTGAAAGGGCCAGCTCCCAGTCAGAGACCAATATCTAATGCCGCTTGCATGTTGCCATATATCACGCTAGCTAACGTCCCCAGAAGGACAAAAAGCATGAGATTACTCACCCGAGAAATAAGGAGATAGGAAATGAACAATCCTCATCCGGAAGTTTCACGATTGCATGAAGGATTGAAAGTCTCTTGATCTGTCTCGAGATTCACCTTCAACTATAGTTGATCTCATTCAGGTGTTTCACAGCGATCTCCATATCAGCTAGACGGTCTTGCATTTTCTTGTTCAAGTGTGGCCAGTCACTTGGAGTTGCCGCGTCTATTGCGATGTTAGATGCAGAAAGGATAGAGCATGAGTGAAAGTCAGGTTGGCCTACCAGTCGAACACTTCCGCAAGTGGTCCACGTATTCTAGGAGAATTTGTATCGTGTATTCTGCATCTATGACTCAGCATCTGGAGATACCATACAATGTTGGTGTGCTACTCATCTAATCAATCTACAATATCGTATCGCGCTTCGTTCAGATCATCCTCCCAGGCATCTAGACAGCTCTTGAATAGTTTGGTCGTCGATCTGACGTTTTGTATCCGGCCGACGGTGCGGTCAAGTTTCATAATAGAAGCACATGATAGGTTGATGTTGAGAATCACTGAACCCCATAACACCCCGAAGTCAGGAGTAGAGCGCTGTATTACAGAAGTGAAGGCATTGACCAGATTATTCAATGATCGAGGTAGTGGTTCTAATCGACTCAGAAGTCATTTGACCTCATTCGTGGTCTCGGACACAGATGCTCGATCGAGGGTATTCTTTTGTACAACTTGCCAGTCCCAGACTTCTGTCACCTTATCTCAATCGCTCTTTACGAGTCTGCTCGACTGTCAGCAACGCTTCCTATATTTTGATAGCAAAATCTCATGTATCTCTGTCACCAAGAATGATGCTTCAAAGACCTGTCACACCGAGTACTTACTCAATGTCATACTCATAGCCCTTAGAGAAGATCGGGTCTGTCGCCATGGTTCTGTGACGAGGCTGTGGGGAAGTATTTAGATATGCCTCCGAAGTGCTAGAACAAAGTGCACTATGCTCAACAGATACTCTGTGTAAGGGTTGGAACCCGTTTGGGTGCTCGGGCCAAGGCCCTCGCTAAGCACTGACGCCAAGGCCAAGAATGCCAGAGTGGTATTATCTCCACAAGAGGTTCTATACTTTTCTATACTTTTCCTTTGAATTAGTCAGAAGCTAGCTTCTCTAGAAGGTTCGGTGGATCTTATGTATGTACATAAGTAGGGAGGGAATCCGTAGCATGCTGATTCCCTATGCACTTCTTCATTGAATTTCAGAACCCATCAGTGTAGCCAGTAGTGTAACCGTAAAAGTATTACTGCAGTAAATTACCGTACGGTACGGTATCGCACCGTACGGTCAGCCGTAAAAGTACAG
>MU253848.1:0-72288 GCA_019669825.1 Calycina marina | reverse complement strand
TTTTTTTTTTTATTATTTTATATTTTTTTTACTATTTCCCACACATTTTTTTTTTTTTTTTTTTTTATTTTATTTTTTAATTTTTTTTTTTTTTTTTGTTTTGGTTTTTTTTTTTTTTTTTTTTTTTTTTTTTGTTTTTCCCCCCCCCCCCCCCCCCCCAACCGTATTTAGTGGAAGCTGAAAAACTAGAAAATGAAGTTCAGATTGACGTTGATCAGGCACTTCGTACAACTCTACGCCTTCGCAAGGGCTTTGGCTTCAACATACGCCAGGTTCCATAGGGGATCGTGTAAAGGGTTGATTGATTGATAGATTGATTATGTCATACACGGATCCAGCAGTCCTTCGGACTGCTATGCCGGGGTGGTCCAGCTTCGGCGCCAGTTGCCAAAGTGAGTCTAACCGCGTCTGTCAGACACACTTCACTTCATCACTACTAGAGTGACCAGCAACCTCCTCCACTGGACAGTCTGGCTCCTATCTATGACTATATACAGAGGCGTCAAAAGGAGTGCTTTGCTTATTTTCTAAGAGTATATCAGGCTCCTTGGCTGCCGCTTCTGCTAGCCATCTCATGTCCTCATACCTTCAATCACCCCCCCCCCCCCGCGATCGTGTAAAGGTTCCAGCCTAACCCAACTCTGCTGTCAATCACGTGGATGCTACTGAATTTATGGATACTCGGTATATATTGTCTTGTCCTCTTCGAGAAGACTTCTCTCCTCGGGAACCTCTTATAGTCAAATCCTACCTATCTTCATCTCTTGTCTTCTCTTGACAGATCGTTCAGAGTGCAGAGCTCGAAGTCTTCGATAATGGCCGAGTGGGCTTCCAGACGCTTGGCGCTGTCGATTCGGGAGCCATTGTGGCAGGTCTTGAGCAGTTCGGAGTCTGGGAGGGCGCCAACGTGCTTGAAAACCCAGGATACGAGATTGGTGAAGGTGTTTACGTTGCCATCGGCCAAGACGCCGCGGCGCTGCTGGGATTGGTTGAGCATTTCCTTCGTTTCTATCGGTGGGTGGTACATACCCATGCATAGCTCCGGAGAGAAGTTGTAAAATATACCAAGTATCTGGACCACGATGGCGTGCTTGGCATCACATCCTATGCCCGTGGGTAAGTGTAAGTTATCGTAGGCTTCTAGTCGTAAAAATGCCGTAGGAGTATTGGATGTGTGTGTGAGAGGCCAAACCTCGAATAGCTCAAAAGGTTATGGGTTCAGAAATTCAATTAAGAAGTGCATGAGGAATCTGCATAAGGCAGATTCACTCCTTATTTATCTACGTGTATAATATCCACCGAATCTTCTAGAGAAGCAGTCTTCTAACAAATACAAGGAAAAGTATAGAATTGTTTGGAATATGAGGTTCTGGACAATGCCAGTCTGGCCCACTTGGTCTGGAGTCAGTGCAGAGCGAGCGCCTTGGCCCGAGCACCCATATGCGTCCCAACCCTTACAGTGTGCGCTTGGGTATTCAAAGTTGGCTCAGCAGTAGAAGCTGCGTAAAGATCAAACAAGTAGTGGCTGCCAGCATTCATATTGGTTAACGTCGATGGAAGATGAATGATATGCTGAGAAGAACGCACTGCATACTTAAGTAGTCGCTTTGTCGTATTTGAGTGGATTAGAACAAAATAATCTGTTTGAGTGAACTTATCAATTATCTGGGGACAAGCGCACACTGTAGCAGAAGGATAATGATAAAGCCAGGGTTTCATTATATGCAAATATTGACAACACTTAAAGTTGTTCAAATCAGTGTTCACAAATTGTTGATTTAGTCCTCTCGCTGAACAGCTAGTATTTGAATTACTTGCCAATCATTCAAGAAATTTGGCGGAAACATGGTGGCTCGTGGTAAACATGTCCTTCTTAGATGCCTATCAAGCATATAAATGAGTTCTGAGGTAGGCTCCCAGAAGAGACCAGAGAGACCGTTCCTTTGTTAGCCTCGGGAGGTATTGCCTATCCTGACATGTATGGCCATCATGGAGGACAACTAAAGGGACGACAGAATTTAGAGAGCCAGCTGCTAGGTTCTACATCACAAGATCAGTCTCACCAATGAGAGTGATGAGTGGTCTGCCTAGTATCTAAGCCGTAGCTGTTTCTGTTTCTGTGCTTTTCTTGTATTGCAAAAGGCTTTAAGATCCCGATAGTTGTTTTGGTTTGCCTCTCTCAAACCCTTTGAGTTCTTGATCCTTGGTGGATTTTGATAAGCGGTGTATGCTTTGAAAGATGTAGCACACGGCTGTAAAAGCCCAAGCTCTCACTTTACATGTTTACAATTTATCGAATGCTCCTCAGATAGCGCTGAGAAACGCAAAGCCAAAGACTGATGAACGCCACGGGCCCGTCATGCTGCCAAGAGCCGTATTCGTTTAAAAGGGGCCTTTAAAATCGCTCCCGTAGTCGACCCAAATTGGAACTCTTTTCATTACTTATCTTGGCAAGTGGCCTTTTTTGGACTTCAGCCGCACCATGTCTCGCCAGGCTGCTGGTGATCGAGTGCATGGTTTTGATTACACTTCTGTACGAATGGGATTGCTAGAAGCAAAGCCTGCTCTCCTGCAGATAAAAGGCCTTTGTTGACATAGCTGAGAAAAGCTGGTGGTAAATCCCGGTGAAGCAATTGGGGGCTGATAGATAGGTACACCGTGTAGATGCCATCAATGTACAGGTCGTCGGACAGTACTAATTTCGTAACAGCCAAGTTGTGACAAGCCAAGATATGACAAGCTTTACCTATAGCCTCCCAAGTCCTCTCCAATTCTTTTTGCAAGGCTCATTTTCACTTCTTTTCACGCTAACATGCTTCCCATACCAACAACCATCTGCAGTATACTGCTGAAACTTCTCCTGGTTGTTACAGCCGTTTTTGCTGGCACTGAAAACTATAATCCAACAGGCGAAGGCTGTGTCGATGCAAGAGGCTTTCTATCGTGTTATGCAGAAGCGGTGACTTTAACGGCTGGTTGCGTAGCTGGCTGTAAAGAGACCAGCACGATAGCAACCGATACACATGATCTTTGTCTGGCTGGATGCAATGGAGCGCAGCTAGCAGGCAATCTGGCATGCTGGGTACAAAGCTGTTGGAATCAGGTGCGGCCACTTGCTGTATATTCTGGGCTATACTGACTTGAGAACTTGTAGCTGCATTCATGTGAGCATCAACTAGCAGTGATTAGTTATTTCGATGGAAACTCTCTTGTGCAAAGTGATTCGCTGTTCCCATGGTTCCCACCTCCAAGCAACGCTGTGGATGGTGCATGCTGTGAGTTTCTATCTCAGTTGTGCGCAGTATATTCATTGACATTGAAAAGCTTGCAATCTGGGATATGTGGAAGGAAACATAACTATAGTATTATCAGAAGCAGGCTATAATATTCCTTGCCAGAACGTTGCTGGCGAAGGTGATATCGATAAGGCCAACGAATGCAGCTGCTGCGAATGGTCGCTTCCTATATCCAAGTATTTCATTGTGCCCTCTTGCTCAGGAATATGTTAACAGTTCACAGCATCCTGAATATATGTCCCACTCAAGATCTCTCGATTTTAGGAGTACCCCACTTCATCACTCACATACAGAGCCTCATTGGCGCCTCGACAGACGGCTGTGAAATTCTCAACACCGGTGACGTCAATTCTTGCCAGAACACATACGGCTACATCTTCCAAGGCGCACAAGTCTATAATCCCCTCAGTCTTCCGTCTGGGATACCTGGCACAGATCCCCTGACGAACAACCCGGGGAATGCTTTCACGGATTTCGGAGTGCCAGCTTTCACGTTCAACATCTTCCCCGGGTTCACAAGTACCGTGACTCCGGTGCCGTTCAATTCGGCTGCGTCAGCTGTGACTGGAGATGTTGATTCTGGTAAGTTCTCCTCACAACTGAGGAATCTCAAGAAGACTCACTTTATTCATAGGGTCAGAGATTGCTACACCGACAGACACGGCAAGTTCAGAGGGCGGCATTGCTGCATCTGGTGCAGGAGATGGAAGTAAGCCAGGCGACACGAAGCCTACCGCGCATGGGTCGGTGACTAATGGAGGAGCTGTTGCTACAACTTCGAAACCTGCATCAGGGGAGATCCGCGTGGTAGATTGTTTGGTGATGATATGTTTCTTGACGATAGGCGTCGGCTTTAGCTTCTTGTAGACTTTAGAAAAGTGTAACTTTCTGCACAAAAGGCACGACCATAGCTCGAGGTTACCTAGCAAAGTATGAAGAATCAAAGATGCCAAGACCTGGAATACGGATCCTACTGTCGAGACTGTTGCTTAAATGTGTAGAACATGCTGAAAGAAAACGAGACGAAATCGAAGGCGTTCATAGTTCTTTTCGACCATCTGAAATTGAAACAGCCCTTTCTAGATACGCCGGCCCAAAGCAACGCTTTCCCTCCGGTCTATGGCCCAGGTTTAGAGCGCCTACAGTACAATAGGTTGGTGGACACACCTCCCAAACGCCTTTCCTATGCTCATGCAAGTAAGGTATCAACTGAGTTCGAGATCATTCTGCTCGTTACTATTTGGAATCTTCAACGACGACGGCCACGACGACACATATATCGTCCACCTTTCCTCCTCTCCAATGCTCGATAGGATAGTACCGCTGAACCTCCCTGGCAAATGGTCCATCTCGTTTGCGATTCATGCTTGCGGACTTAGCCTCGCTTGTGATCCCAATAGCAAGATAGTTCTGCAAACTCTGAATTCCTTCGGCGCCGCTTTTTCCATCATCTGCTTCGATTAGAGAGTGTAGTCTCGGTGAGATCTTGATGCCATTATCGGTCTGTTCCCATGCTCTGGCGCCAACCATAAGCCGTGACACGATTCTCAGGATATCCGAAGCCGACAGATTGTCCCAACATCCATCGCTGGCCAGGACCAGAACATCTCCGTGACGCAGTGCGTGGAAGGAAACATTCGCATCTTTTGGCATATCATGCAATTGCGTTCCACCAAAGGCAGCTGCCTGGGCAAGCACTTTCTCTGGAATCACGGATAGCTGGTATGGCGTGTTAAAAGCGTGCGTCTGTGGCTCCGAGCAGTTATGTATCGCATTAAGCCGCAACTGCACGAACCCCGAATCTCCCAGATTCGCAACTTCTAATGAGCCATTCTCCTTTGCTATAGCTACTAGAGCTGTACTTCCACCGGCTGGCACAGACGGGTCGCGACATATATCCTCGAAGCCTTTCTGCATCAGACTCCGTGCGTTGTACGGTGTTGTGTCGGAAGCAGGCTTGTAGGTATAGGCAGCATGCGCCATGTAATCGCAGAATCCGTGGGCAAAATCTGCTGGGTCGACTCCGGAGTCTACCCATCCGCCTACTCCATCTGCAACGCCGAATGCTACATCTTGACTCTCCCCCATCCTGCTAACGAAGAATGCATCTTGCCCACTAGACGGCCTCGTCTTCTTGTCTTTACGCTTTCGAATTATATGATTGTAGGGGTTGAAGCTGAAGACATGTTTATCGGCATTGTAGCGCGTATCTTTGGCATTGAATGATGCTGCGATGCCATAAGTGAAATTCGAGGTAGAGGAAGACGACGGAGAGCTGTGAAATGCTCTTGATCTGTGTTGGACAAAGGTTGATGATGCGACTTTTGAGAGATTTCTGTATGTATTTCTGCTGCTAGTCGAGAAGGAGATCCTGAGTAAACGTGAGGTAGAACTTATGTCAAGCCTTGTGCAACCTGCGCAACCATATGTCACTGTCTTCAGAGTTGTGACACCGAGTCCAAGTCCTCTGGCAGAAGAAGCCATAGTTCAAGAATAGACGCCAGGCCCTGAACGTATCTGCACGAAACTTGTTGACGGCTATATAGCTAGTACAGACATGCTGTAATGAATTGTAAATGTGGTGTAGAAAGTCCTTGCCTAATATACTGCAACTCGTGACATCTTCAACAGAGAAATCACTTTTGTTGAACTGCAATTCATCATCCCGAGCCGGTGGGGATGAGATATCTTGGCGGTCAGCCTTGTATTTGAATTAGTGAAATTCACTTCCTCCCTTAACTTGCCAAACAAAGCACTCATCCAAGCCCTAAGATTCTACATTGTAAGCTGCATTGCAGTTTGGCGAACGCTGCACAACGAAGCTGACGATACCTTTAGGCAATGGCAAAAACGTTGAAGAAAGAGAAAGTCTCCGCCATCGAACGAGATATATGGGCAGCATGGAATGCCAATCAGTACCCAGACCTGCATGCTATCGCGGAAAGTTACGGCTGTTCATATCAATCAGTGTGCTACATACGTCGACGAATTGAGAAGCTTGAACGCACCGGCATCGACGAGAGGAAGAAATCAGGGCGCAAACCTATCCCCGAAGAAGAATACATGGCAAGCGCAATACTCGATATCCTAACAAGGAAACCAGAATCGAATCAGCGCGAGGTGTCAGATGCGATATATGAACAATTTGGAAAGCGGTTGTGTCAGGCGAGCATTTCGAGGATATACAAGAAGCATGGAATCCCGCATAAGATTTCGAACAAGCTATACAAAAACTCTAAGATGTTTACGACGCATCCTAGTGGAATTGTGCGGTTGCAGCCTGTTGTGCAGCAAACGTATAGGAGTCCATACGGCCCGATGCTTATGGGTAACACAGCATCTACAGAGTTACAAGATGCTCTAGCCAATGATAATTTATCCAAACTGTCTGTTACGGGAAAGTGTTTGGTGTTGGACAGCGGGCACTGCAGGAGCTTGAGGCTGGATATGATATCTCGAGAGCGTTCGTACGCGTCTACCGCGCATACTTATACATGAGCTCGTTGAGATAGTGTAGTACGTTTCTAATATACACAACTAATACATTATGCATTGTGCTCTCCCATGTCCTTCATAGAGTTTGTGGTAGCTTTTGGGCAGCCTGACATCTCTCCTCGAGTGCAGTGTCTGCTTTTGACGTCATTATTCCTGGCGTAGGCCACCATCTATTCCCACCATGGCTTTATATCTCGGTCCCTGGCATTCATCGTGTGTTGAACATTTCTGATCCAGCATACTGAAATGCCGATCCTGCCAGGCATCTGCCATACCCTTGTAGCCTGAAGCCTTCCTTCTTTGTACATCAAATGGCAGAAATGCGTTCATGTCTTCCCATGCTTTCTTACCACTCATGCAACGTCCCTCTGACATTAACCCAATACCTCAACCTAACCGCCTCCCTCCTCGCCCCCTCCAAATCATCATCCCCAAAACACCTCTCCAGCTTCCCCTCACACTTGGAAATCCTCTCCTCGTTCTCCCTTACCATTTCCTCTAACTCGCCCTCCTCAATCTCCTCAATGCGCTCCTGCACATCCATCACCTCCGTCAAAAACGCCGGGTCCTCAATCTTCGCGCTTTCGTCCTCGGACACATCCATCCCTTTCAAGCTCAGCAGATACTGTGCTCGCGCTAAGGGCGATTGGAGAGTGTTATACGCTTCGTTTATGAGTGCGGAGGTAGCTTCGGCGCGTGTTTTGAGAGAGATTGGGTGTAGGTCAGGATGAGATTTCGCTTGGAGTTGGAGGAACTCGGCCCGCAGGGCCCGGAGGTTTATGGGAAAAGGTCCGGAGGGCGGAGGGCCATTTGGGAGGGCTTTGGGAAAGAGCTCGTAGTGTGTTCTGGGAGGAGTGGTGGAAGAAAGTCGAACTTGGGAAGTAAGCCTGCTGATTTGGAGTATGCGCACGTTACTGCGTAGTAGGGTGATAGTGTGCATATTGTATAGAGCAAGTCAATGTGGTATGATCTATATGATATCCATGTAACCAGTAAAGAATATTAAGCCAAAGAAAGTATTGAGGTTTCTGGTACTCTATCGTCGATGAAGCTCTTAAAATTATTATGACGATTCGACAAGATTACACGATCACCTTGGCTTGGCATCGCCCAACGCCCCTATAAATTATGCATTCACCCCTGACATTGTCCAATCAAGTGGTTTTGTGACGACCACCTTCTCTGAAATCGAAGTTGTGGTACTATATCACCTCTACATCCTGTATGAGGGACATACAATCCCATTGCTATCTAGACAGCGGCTAGCCTCATATATGCTTCAACTCCTGCGCTGCAAGTTGTGATATTTAATGCTTTCAGCTCTGTACGATTTCCCGAATTCAAGGCTGTGCAATCATCGTGTTTCCCTACTGCTCTGCACCTTTCGTGGTCCGATCTGTTGGCGCAGGAGACGGAGAGCGTGATTACTATATTCCGTATGCCGTTTATAGACATGTGTGCAGCTACGCTTCGGCAATGGCTTCCAGTAATTAGATGTCCGGAAAGCTAGAGCTTCTTTGCTTATGTTTCTTCTGTTGCAGCTACTGCTACGCACAATTTGGCGTTTGCGTTGCGTCATAGGAGATCCCCTTGACAGCTATGGCCACTAGTAGCGTGTGGGGTTTCCTCCTCAGAGCGCGATACTCTGGAGATTAGACATGAACGCCGTTCATGATATATCGTGAACATCGCAGCATCACGACCTCCCTCACCTAGCAGGTTCCTGGTGTCTTCAAGGCTGACTAGGTACCGAATATTTGAGGAACGTCATCAGCGGATGAAGCATTAACAATAACCCCGCATCTTATCCCGTGCGTCGAATACCTTCAACTCCATTACTGGAATTATATCCCTGTGCGTAGCCGTCCAGTAGTATATACAGAATGCTTTCCCAAGGTTTTACTATGACAAAGTCACTGAGTCTAAGGTCCCTGGTAACGTGATTTCTGGAATTATGAACAACATTGGTGACACGAGGCGCGCCAGGCATAGAGCTGGAGGACTTGTCTTATAGCGTTTGATTGGGTGTTTGATTGGGTCTTTATCATTGCAAGGTTACCACTTTTGGTGGCCATATTTCGTTTCTGGAACGGAGAAGGACCCTTCAGGTACATCGGTTAGGATAACTGGAAAACATCTCTCCAGAGAAGAACAAAGCATTCCCTATACTATATACAAGTGCTATATGTAGGACTAGCTAAGCCCTATAGTGAATGAATGAATGAAATTCTATTGAGCGTCTTACAGAGAATCTGTGTGCGCTGATCATGACTAATCTCGAACCCGAGGCTCTCTAAGTGTACGCAGGGAAAAGCCGCCTGGCAGGCTAGCCCAGAAGTGATCTTCTCCCGAAACATGTTGTTTGGTTAGCTCACGTGGCTCTGAGCTAAAAGGCCAAGAACTAATAGGAAGAAAGATATAGCGAATCATATGTTGGAATCTCGAGGGGGCGACGCGTCGGCACTCGCTGGGCACAATGATTTACAAAACGATAACTGGAGTTAAAGACGCGTTTTCATCGCGTCTACGACTTCTAGAAGGCCTCGTGCGAAACTCCTGCAGCTATTGAGCCATGGTTCCGGCTGGTAGAGAATACGCGGTCGAAATACGGGATTCTAGATGCTAGATGTAAAGTTGCAAACTCCTACGCCTCTTGGACCCCTTCTGCAGATGCCGACCTTTGGGTTTCCCAGACTGCTCGCAACCCAATCGATGCTCTTTCGCAAACAGCTTTGGTTAAGAATCGAATTGCTCGTCATCAAGGAAGCTCGCCAACCCCTCTTTCTGAGACGTTTACTGCGTTAGCGAAGGGTGCGGAGTCGTTAGCTCACCAGTTGACTCTTGTCACTGCCGAAGTCCGTACTCTTCGCAAAGCAAATGAAGCTCTTAGCAAGCGCCTCATAGCTAGAAAAAGACTCGAATCTGTCGAGGAGGTGCACTTACTATAGAAGATGCACACGACTTATTAGCTCAGAGGGAGGTAGATGACCAAATACAACGCGATAAGCGCTCTGGGGAGGCTATTAATAACAAGGGAAAATCGTCTGGACGGCGCTGTGGTACTTGCGGAAAGACTGGTCATAAAATGAAACTTGTCAATAATTATAGATATATCTAGCTTTTAAGATTCCGAATAGCTTTAGTTGATTTGATATGTTGTTGGTTGCTTAATTGTGTTTTGAAGTGACATGGCAGGGGAAAAGTTCACGACTCAGTGTACATCCACGTTATTTAAAATTTTGGCTACAAAGACAGAAGCTCTCCGTTTGGCCCTTTCAGGGTCTTTAAGACAGCTATGCCGGAATGGCTCAGCTTTGGCACCAGTTGCCGAAGTGCATCTGCCTCGGGAAATGCACAACACTTCATCACACTCGTGTGACCAGCAACCTCCTCCACTGAGCCGTCTGGCTTCTATCTACGTATACATACATACACGCTGACAGAAGTGCTTTGTTTGTGGCATTAGTATCAGGCTTTGCGGAGACCAGCTTGTCCTCCTATGTCTGCGCTCCCTGGATACTCGGTGGGCTACGGCCACAACTCCGCTGGCCACAGCAACTGTGGTTCCACGATCCCCCTGATCCTCTAAGGGGAAAACCTTCCCAACAACGTTCTCTCTCGCCCAATCTCCCACATTCCCAGAATCGTGTATGCTTTGAATGTGAAATGTCGTCCTGTAGGTTCGGTCACTTCGTCTGAGACCTGGGTGGTTCGACCGAGGCTGTATTGAGGTAGGAAAACCCTGAGGAGTTGCTGCCGGCTTGCACGAACACTTCATTGCAGCCACCTCCCTCCAATGCTGACCACCGCCCGTGGCCGCCCCCAGCACAATCCCATCTGCCACTATGACCGGAGCCGCGCGAGAGTTGTCGAGCCCTAAGGGCGTCTGGGATTGAGTGCGCGAGTCGTTCATCCATCGTCCTACCAGCCACGCTGTTGACTTGAGCATGCTGGGGTGGCAGCTGCAGGATTCGAACCTACCAGCACAACCTGTCTTCCTTCCTCGACTCTGGCCATGAGAAGAGTACACACAGCAGGTGCTCACCAGAGAGGCAGTGCCAGCTATCTCTCCAGCCGCCTCACTCATAAGACATAACGGAGAACAGGTAGAGACAATAAGCAAAATTGGAAGCAGAATGGCCGAGTTAATAAGGTAGGTAACATGCAAAACATTCATATAACAAATGTTATATATATATGCAGGAGGTCAAAAAACAATCCGACGCCTGCAGGACTCGAACCTGCGCTCCCGAAGGAAATAGCTTTCTAGGCTATCGCTGTGTTGTGTTAGAAAATGTTCCAATATCTAAAGCTAGTTGAGGCTTACCGTTAACCACTCCGCCAAAGCGCCATTTTTTGAGCAATGGATACGGCTGATATTTTATATAGTTTTCATTGCGGGGCGAAGATGGAGGAGAGCTTTTGTGGCTATGGCTAAGCGAGGTTTCCCCTCAATTCGGGATCTCCGGGGGGGGGGGGGTCCCGGTACTCATTAGTGATGGCCGTCTTGAGCTTTTGGGGACAAGGTGCAACATGGAGAAAATAGACATTCATGTCCAAGTTACTTAGCATTGAAAGGAAATCAGAGCCGTTCTACTGCGAGACACTACAAGGAGCCATGGCACCAATACAGTTTCTAGAGTATTTGCGTCCCCCTCCTCTCAGGCTCGTCGTGAAGATCAAACGAAGAGGGGTACGTTGGATGGGGAGAGTTGTCGTTGGAAGGTCACACTCAGGAAGTCGAAGGATGTTTTGATGCGTACACACAACGAGTTAAAGGTTTGATTTAGAAGCTGAGTATGATCATGTCTAACATCAGGTTCTTTTACAATGTCCACGAGAGCTAAGAATTGACAAGAATTAGTGATATTGAGCATATATGGCAACTGATCTTTTGCTTCGGTTTTTATCGAGGAGAAACAATGATGGTAAGTGCACTGTCTGGAGTATGCTGTTTTCGTTTCTGGCGAAGGTTATTCTGACAAAGAGACAGGTTCACATCGTGCTGTGAGATATGAAAGCTCGGAAACTGGATGTGCCAATTTACCAACTACCGGGAGGAACAGCTAGGAACGCAATCAAAGTGTATGCTTGGATAGGTGGTGATAGGCCAAATGATGTTGAGCTATAAACCTAGGTTACTGCTCCTCAAAAACTCAGTGACACTGAGTGTAGCAAAGGCCAACAAGCTCAAAGCTTCAAAGCAGTGAAGATGAATGGGATAGAGGATCTAGGCTGGCTTGACTCTCCATCATTGCTTCAAGGGTATGTGAATCGTTTGAAGACAGTGAAAAGCCTGGGAATGGATGCAGGTATAGACTTCCACGGCCGTGTTCATCGACCCATGGCAAAACAGCTTGTCTACCTTCTAGAACCTCATCAACCGATGTTCATCGAAGAGCCGCTGCTCTCGGAGAATATTGAAGGTTTCAAAGCTATATCGCAACAGACATCTACACCTATCGACCTAGGTGAGAGGCTGCATAGCCGCTGGGAAGTCAAGCCACTCTTAGAACCTGGAGCCGTCGATATCATACAGCCAGACGTATGTCACGTAGGAGGCATCTTTGAGATAAAGTGAATTGCGAGTATGTGTGAAGCGTAAGATGTTGCGCTAGCTCCACCCCGTCCATTAGGTCCAATCTCCCTCGCTGCTCGTGTGCAAGTTGATGCTTGCACAGCCAATCTTGCTATCCAGGATATGAGTTTGGGAATACACTATAATGTAGGGACGGAAGATCTGACGAGCTATACGAAGAATCCTGAGGTATGGAACGTGAAAAATGTGTATCTAGACCTGTCCACAGGCCCGAAATTGGGCATTGAGATTGATGAAGAGTGGGTGAGAAAATCATCGAAGGGCGCGGAGCCCTGGGTTAGCCCTGGTTTCGCTGGACCTGGAGGCGAAGTAAGAGAATGATAGACTATAGGAGAATCATGGGGTCTGCCTCCATTAGAAATTAAATTCCGGATCAAGTCCATTCGCGTTTCCGATTGCTTAAATTGCTCCAACAGACATTCGTACTTCGTCTCCCCTGTTTGATGTATTAGGGGTTCAGAAGACGGGTAATGCAATTCTGGTTCTTTCGCATATCATCAAGTCAGACCAGGCAGTGCAATAACCTCAATCTCCACATTCACGCCCTTCGGAAGCTCCTTCACTGCCACACAGCTCCTAGCAGGGCGATGCTTGATACATGTCTCATACTCGGCGTTCATCTCAGCAAAGTCCTTCATGTCTGTCAAAAAGATCTGAACTTTGACTACACGATCGAGTGAGGATCCAGCTTCTTCCAAGACAGCCGATAGTGCTTGAAGACATGCCTTCGTCTTCTCCCGCATGCTGCCTTCTACAGGCTTTCCCTTGGAATCGGCAGGTAGCTGCCCAGAGCAATAGATCGCGTGAGGCGTTTTGATTGCTTGAGACTATTCGCATCAGTATCATTTTGTACGGAGACACATCGCTCATACATATGGCCCGACAGCTAGAGCAGCGTCAGCCTACGTATCGATTGGTTTCTCTAGAAAGTCTGAACGAACGAGGCATCGCTTTCTGGCTTAAGATCGGTATCATATCTGAAGGTCTCGGTCCAGAAGTATGAGATTTATAGTATTGTTTTGAGACATTTGAATATAGTGGCCTTGATAGCTGCCGTGATAGCCTCCGTAATGCATGCATCTTGAAGTATTCTGGTTTATTCTTAAAGCTTACTCCTGAGAAGTATCCAAGAAAACCAAGATATATGCCAAGTGATAAGATTAGATCGAAATCGAACTGCCTTTTGTAGCATTTGATGCATGAGCTTTACAAAAGTTCCGGGAGCTATCGTACTGTTTGTTATGTATGGAAACTGCTTGAGTCAAAAAGGTGAAGGATCAACTGTCCTGCAGTGTCTCACTGCGTAAAGTCAAGGGTTTATTTCGAGCTTCGTCCGAAGCCTTATAGACAGGCTGCTGAGCCGCTAAAACCTAGTCCACCATCCAGACGCGAGCTCGAAAAGAACACCTTTACGCGGCCCGTCATAATACATCACAGCTCACCAACAGATAATTCATCTGCTTATCAACTGCCTCCTGATCTGGATTGTAGATCAATGCCAAACAAACTATTAAGCTAACTTCGCCGAACTTCTCCCTCTGGACAAGTGAGTGTCCATTCTCCCAGGCGACTTTAAGTTTCAGTTATTATCCGATACAAGTACGAACACCAGCTAATAATATTCTGCCATCCAGACACCTTCTGTTATACAACCTCACAATGTCACAGACTGGCTCCATGCGCAAGCGGAAAGACAGGGACCCAGATCCTGCCAAAACGAAAGATATCACAGCAGCTGTCAATACTTCTCGAGATCCCGATCTCGATGCTTTGTTGAAGGCCTCAAGCTCAAGGCCCAGCATAAGGACTGGCACAGAATGGGACTTTCGAACTGCCCTCTCGATCATAACACTTCTGGCATTTTTAACCCGGTTCTGGGGAATAAGTCATCCCAATGAGGTCGTATTCGATGAAGTCCACTTCGGAAAGGTATGCCAGCTATCATTGGAGTTGAAGTATGGTTTGCTAACATGGAGATTATCAGTTCGCTTCTTACTACCTCGAGCGGACATACTTCTTCGATGTCCACCCTCCCTTTGGAAAGCTGCTCTTTGCCTTGATGGGTTGGTTTGTAGGATACGACGGAGCATTTCACTTCGAAAACATTGGCGACTCCTACATCACGAACAAGGTTCCATATGTGGCATATCGTGCTATGCCAGCTTTCTTGGGTGCGTTGACCGTGCCAGTGGTCTTCCAGATCATGTGGGAGTCGGGTTACACTCTGCCAGCCTGTATTTTATCCGCCGGGTTGGTTCTCTTCGACAACGCACACATTGGGCAGACCCGATTGATTCTTCTGGATGCTACCTTGGTTTTTGCTATGGCTTGCAGTCTGCTTGCCTATGTCAAGTTTTACAAGCTTCGTCATGAGCCTTTCGGACGCAAGTGGTGGAAATGGCTACTATTGACCGGATTCGCCCTCAGCTGCGTTATCTCTACCAAATATGTTGGTCTGTTTGCTTTCATCACGATTGGTTCTGCGGTTGCTATCGATCTGTGGGGTCTGCTGGACGTCAATCGCCGCCAAGGAGCCCTGGATTTGTACGAATTCGGAAAGCATTTCGCTGCTCGTGTTGTTGCTCTGATCATTGTCCCATTCCTATTCTATCTATTCTGGTTCCAGGTCCATTTCGCTATTCTATATCGATCCGGACCCGGCGACGACTTCATGTCCCCAGAGTTTCAGGAAACATTAAGCGACAATGCCATGACCGCAAACGCAGTCACTATCAACTACTATGACAACATACAAATTAAGCACAAAGAGACAAACGGATTCCTCCACAGTCACCCTGATAAGTATCCTTTGAGATACGACGATGGCAGAGTCTCCAGTCAGGGACAACAGGTTACCGGATATCCTTATGCAGACGCCAACAACCACTGGCAAATTCTGCCCGCACAAGTCACCGACAAACCCATCGTGGGCCGTGCAGTCAAGAATATGGAAGTTGTGCGATTGAGACATGTGATCACCGATACCGTCCTCCTCTCTCATGATGTCGCATCACCATACTACCCAACTAACCAAGAATTTACGACCGTCCCCATGGAGGACGCTCTGTCCAATCGACTAAACGACACTCTCTTCGAGATCAGAATCGAGAATGCAAAGTCGGGTCAGATTTTTAAGAGTCTTCAAGGTCAATTCAAGCTTGTACATTTTCCAAGCAAAGTTGCCATGTGGACCCACACCAGCCCGCTTCCAGACTGGGCTTACAAGCAGCAAGAGATCAACGGAAACAAGAATCTTGGTCAGAGCTCGAACATTTGGTTTGTTGACTCTATTCCTTCGATTCCCGAAGGTGACAAGAGATTAATCAAAAATGAGAAGAAGGTCAAGAGTCTGCCTTTCCTCAAGAAATGGTTCGAGCTGCAGAGGGCCATGTTCCATCACAACAACGCTCTGACCAGCAGTCATCCATATGCAAGTGAACCATTCATGTGGCCATTCCTACTGAGAGGTGTCAGTTTCTGGACCCAGAACGACACGAAGCAGCAGATCTATTTCCTTGGTAACCCCATTGGTTGGTGGTTGGCTAGCAGTCTCTTGGCTGTTTTTGCTGGCATCATCGCTGCTGATCAGCTTTCACTTCGTCGTGGAGTTGATGCTCTCGATCTTCGTAAGTTCGTTCAGCCACCATAAAGTCTCATTACTGACCCGCTAGGAACCCGCTCTCGTCTCTACAACTCCACCGGATTCTTCTTCCTCGCGTGGGCTATGCACTACCTCCCATTTTACCTCATGGGGCGTCAACTTTTCCTTCACCACTACCTACCAGCTCATCTCGCATCCGCACTTGTCACCGGTGCTCTTCTCGAATTCATCTTCCACGTTGAGCCCGTCCTTGATGATGTAGACACCAAACCTGGCAAGAAGGATGTAGCTGTGCGGAAACACATCCCAGCACGCGAGAAGCTCACTGGACAGAACCTACTCGCCTCATGGGCTGCAGTCGGCGTTCTTCTAGCAGCCGTCATTGGAGGATGGTACTTCTTCCTTCCTTTGACATACGGATACCCTGGCCTTACAGTGCCACAAGTAAACGCTCGCAAGTGGCTGGGCTATGACTTGCACTTTGCGAAATAAGTAAGATGATTGAAGAGTCAAAGGGATTGTATAACTCAGATATCGGAGTGCAGGGATGTCAGAATGGCATAACAGGTGAATGAAACTGGAGGCGATGATGGTTGGGGGCCAACCTTGGGATTAGCGACTGTGTTTCACAGACAAAAGTGTACCATTATGACGCAAAAATCAGATTTCATTGGATCTTCAATCTGTCCATATTTTCATAAGCAATTTCCTTGTTCTTGTATTATCGTACTCGTGCCTGCAAAAAATATTGCTGGCGCTTGTCGAGTGACTTACATTCTCTACTCGTGTTACGCCAGCATTGAGTCAGCGAAGGCTGTGGCTTTGACGTGACTACTGCTGCACATTATGATGCACGTTTACACCGAATGGCAATGCCTCATGATTTACCCATGAGAAGATGAGAAAAGCTGTGGCATCGAGTATTTCTTCTGCCTCGTGGGTCGTGGGTGCCCGTTTTCGTGTAACGGGGATGCCAAGATCCGTTCTTCGTAATGTGGTAGCAGCAAACAGAACTCCAGGCAGGGCGTTGGGGCTAGGAACGAGCACCACCCCGATGAAGCTGGAATCTGTTTGATAGATAACACAAGGGTGCATAAAGGCAATTGTATACTTGGCTATTAATTTGTCATAATACTAAGTCTTACTCAAAGCATACTTACAATCTTCGTTCTTGCCTCTGATAGCAGCTTTCCGCTCCCGTTGCAATTTTTACCGTCATCAACTCTGGCTGACTGGAAAAAAACCGACGAGCCAGTCTGTTAACGTAGGCCATCATCATGGCGAACAAAAAACACCGGACAGGCAAGAATGAGAGACTGACCAGCATGGAAAAGAAAATCGTAAGCACCACCCCCGCTACGTGCCACAATATATTACCCTCCCGCCAGGAGGCATACAGGAGTCACACGGCTGCCCGAAGCTTCCAGTCTTCATCCAGTGAGTTTGCTGCTAAATACTCCATAGATCCCCGGTAGTCTCGCCAATTCGTTGGACGCGTCCTCAGGCCACAGAGGAGGAACCACGCGCAGCAAGCAAAGTTTTCTTCGACAGTTATTACAACAGATATCAGAATCTGGGCTTGAAGAATGAGAAGACTTATAGTATGTGGCTTGCCACAAATAATATGGCATATAAGTGTTGCTAAATTGTCTAGAAACCGATTATACAAGTGTGGTAGTATCGAGAGAAAATTCACCGAGCGAAGAGACTATGGCAGCCTTCCAGGAGCTACGTTCTGGTTAAAGAGGGAAGACGATAGCAAAAGGCTTGGAAGGTAGCGTTGTATCATTGGAACTCGCGAAATTGACTTTTAGTGATGAGAAAATGTCTTACGAATATGCAGCTACCAAACTCCGTAGATCGAGCACAGTCTGTCGTCTAGAAATATGCTGACTGTTTCCCTAGGGGATCCCGAGTAGATCAAGGAGAATGCGCATCGTGCCCGCGATCACCCTGATCCTTTCGTATTTCCTCTCCTCGCCAAAATTCAGTCCACCACCACGACTGCAAGAAATATAAAAGCACCAGATATAGCTACGAGGACGAGGAAGAACATTGGCGACAATACTGAGTATGATATAAAAGGTTGGCGGCGTGCAGAAGAGGACAGGGATAATGGGTGTCGTGTTCGCTCTCATAGTGACTATTCTCTGCGTCCATCCTTTCGTTACGCAGATGACGAAAACTCAGCTTCAGCTCCAGGAAATAGGAAGGGTGTTGACAATTCCGAGTATCATAGGAAGCGTTCACGGTGCGTCGAAGAAGGAAGAGAGTCCTCAGAGTATCAGAGAAGCGGCCCTGGCTCCTCATTTCAAAGGCGCTGTTGATCCAATTTTCCGACTTTCAAGACCGGGCTGAGATCGTAGTTCCACGAACTCGCATATTCTCTCGTATTGGGCAAGGTATCTTGGGCAATTTGGGAAGTGTGGAAGACTTCTCGTTGTCGAATTAGGCTGGAGATTACATCTATTGAGGCGGCCTTCGAACTAGGCCAATGCAATTCAATTCAGGGACCACCATCAATTTGAGACAGTGTTGTCTTTGAGTCTCTTTTATGAGTTCAATAATAGCCTGCAAATATGATCTAGTGGAAATTAGGTATTGTCAAAGGAATTTCAACCGTTGACAAGTGTAAGTGATAGCAAAAGGAAGCTTTCAAAATGAGAAGTCGCAATACAATCTCTGTCTAACTCGAGGGATTTATATCCCCAAAATGCCCGCTCCCCTGGCTAGACGACCCAGCTCAATCACTTCATGACTTTCATTTTGATATTTCGAAACCGCACAAACCCCTACGCTTGCTCTCCTCTACAATTTACATGGGTGCATTGTGCTGAAGCCCACTACCCCGATTTGACCCAAGGGAGCCTCGTTATTGAGATACTTCTTTTCGGACTTGCCCTCCGCTCGTCTCTTCTCGTTCAGTCGCTTGTAGTACTCCGCATCGTGTGCTTCGAGAACTGCTTGATGTGTTAGTAGGTGCTTCAGATGTAGTGTGATAGCAGTGAGTCACTTACCAAATGCGACGACCCTCTTCGTTTTCCTCCACAGCTTGCTTGAATTCTTCGAATCACTAGAGTAGGTGTCCACGGGCTTATCTAGCTCAGAATATGTGGAGGATGTGGAGGATGTGGAGTATGTGGAGGAAGCGTAATTAGATTGGGGCACGTTATTGACTTGTGTTGCTGTATCGGCCATGTTGGCTGGTGAAGTAATCGTGAAGATGTTTGAGGATGGTATGATTGGTTGCGTGAGAGTGATGTCTTGAAGATCTTTGAGGGTGGTAGTGATGCTTGGAAACTGTGGAACTGCTGCTTGAGGACGAGAGAAAAGAAATACTCGAACTGTTGAGCAGAGGACATATATAACAAACCTCCCGCGCTTCAATCCTTGTCAATGACTATGGCTTATCATGGCCACGAATACCATGCATGAGGTTTCAGGCAGCTATTTTTGTGCTTGGTGATGTCGCAGGATAGACTTCTCACACGATGACACAATCTCTGACCGACAAAAAACGCCTGACTATAGAATGTAGCAGCCTGGAGTGAGTCTGATGCCTCAAGGAATGGGTACGTTTTCGCTTAACACAGATTTCTCTCATCTCGAACCACGAGTTAAGGGTGCCAAAGGCCCAACTGAGCGATTTACGACTCCACCGGTGACGGGTCATTAGCAAAAGGCCACTGCACTGCACACCGAAGAGCACTCTGTAAGCATATCACACCTCGCCAATATTCCATTTTCGCTAAAATCCAAAATCCAAAACAAAGTGCATTTTCATCCTACCTGTGAGGGTTAGAACCCATGATGGTGCTCGGGCCAAGGCCCTCGCTTAATTTAGCGTGCTTCCATACCTTTCTCCCTGTTTCTCGTATGTTCTACAGCCTGTACGCTCCTTATTTAAAGGAGCAAATGCTCTCGCATGTATTTACTCTTCACGCACTTCTTATAGTTTGATACTGAAACCTACCTTTGAGTTATCGAGGTCTGGCCTCTCACACTACCTACCTTAATTCATAGAACGGCACCTATAACACGCTCGAGAGCACGGGAAACTACGCCTGAATGACCCCTTCCAAAAGGCAATTGTACCATATGAACTAATATTGAATTCTTCAGAGATTACAACAATGCACGCCCATCCTAGACGTTGATCTTGATTGCAGCGAAATCTGACATTAACAATCAATGTGCTCGAAATTGGCTTAAACAACGTCGTGAATTAGGCTCTCCTGCGTATCATCGTACGAGGAAGAGATCAAAGATTCTAGGGAGGAAGTCGCGGGTATCAAAAGAGACCTGCCTAATGCCTTTATCGCCGTTTCGAAACAGGGTTCGAGATGAGCGTTGGGAGGCCCAAATCGAATATCAAAAAAATCGATATAAATCAACGTCATTTGCTCTGGCAGCTAGCTCAAACTACGAATAAAGGTCAGAGCTACAGGCAGACATATACAAAGTCTTATTTCAGTCAAGACAACGTTACTGGACGTCTTTGTCATGGTCAAAAGTACGCTGGCAAAACTATTGCGGATACTTTTCAACATTGGATCTGTACGGACGAGGAGCACTTCGATCCGACTGCTCAGAAGCACGGCTATATTGCGAGAGACTAGGGGAAACGTTTAGAGCCGGAAAATATACAGAAAGGAGGGAAGAAAACAGGTGTTGTTCTACATGCCGCCGGCTGATGCAATTAGTGAAATATGGCCCGTGTATTGATCTGATATCACGAGACAGCGGAGTATACTGAGCATCCCAAGCCTTCTAAACGTCCAATGAAGCTTCGTAAGACTGTGTACGAATCATATGAGGAATACAATCGTTGTGTAGCCCAGTGGGAGTCCAAGTTCCCTGATCCGGTAAAAGTCAAGCTGTTGGGAAATTCAATGACCGGGAAGACATGTTGTACGGGATTTTGCCTCACTATATCACCACTATTCACAACTTTCGTCGACGGTTCTATATAAGAGGAGAGGAACACAATTTCTTACTATTAAAGGCTAATAATTGTCGGTATATCAGCCCAAGCCACGTGGAGGATTTACGTAGCAGCGAGGTCTTGAGGCTCAGAGATCCCATGTTCTGCTAATTAAGTAGGTTCTTACATATGTCTTCCAGCAGAGGTTATTTACTAGTTAGAAACAACCAACCAATGCAACAGACTTTTACTTCATGGAATACTACTATGCTTAGTTACTGTGATGTCCGCGTTATACCAACAATAATCGATCTCATGGTCATACGCTAGCACATCGGCCGGATACGATTCAAGTTCGAATTAAAAGAGAAGCAAACATTGAAACAATTGAGCATCCTGCTGTTTCATCTGATGTTAAACCTCAGGAGGCTATCTGGAACATTCTAAAGGAAAAGGTAAAGAAGAGAGTATAGAGGACTCTTGCAGAGTATACACGGTTAATTGAGGAGGAATATAGCTTAATTATGCTAGATGAAGTTTGGAAAGGGATACTGGAGATGTCTAGTAGGATAGAATAGCTTGTAGAGCATCCTGATACATCTGCAATGTGGTAAAAAGCGCCATTTCACGAGTTCGTGGTTTTAGTGGGGCCAAACGGAGCGCCTGCACCCCTGGTTGAAACGTCGCCATTGCTGACTCAACTTTTAGTTGCAAAGCTCACGTGTAGGCCTAGAGCTATTATATAATGCTTGTATAATACGAGTAGGCGTATACGGATATTCCGCGTTCAGGTTGAAATATTTACCCTCTGTAAGTCGGCTCTGGCAATGGAGGCAGCCAAACGTATCCTTACCAGGGAATAACCGCAGACAGCTGTAGAACTATAGATCTGTATAAATACGGGTGCGCATAAAGCAATTGCAATAGTTAGAAGTAGCTAGAGCTGGCCATTGCCGCCCATGTCGTCAGATAGGCCATTGGGCTCCCCAGGGCAGCGGTCACGTGCTACTGTCCGTTAAATAAATACACACACACATGTAAGTCGGCTCATATATGTCCCAACAAGCCAAGCTAGGACAAGCTGGCCTAGCTCTCACCTTTGAAGTTTTCAACCCGCCCCCCCTCCTATATCGGGCCGTACTACATGTAACTCGATATCCTAGCGCTTGCTGAAGTTAGCCGACTATAATTTTCCTATAACTAGTAGATCCTTAAGGAGAAGAGGGTCTCTGCTCTCCGGTTTTCAGATTATAGAAAATAGTGGCAAAGAGCCTAGCACGTCCTACTGCAGGCACGTGGCACTAAACGCACGGATCCAGGACGCTAATCAAGCTGTTACTACTTGACAAGCTGGCAGCCGACGTCATAGACGCTATAAGCGCGGCCCTCACAGCCTCCGCTAGACGAGTTAGAAGCCGAGGCAGGCCAAAGGAGTACTGGGACTTTTCCTGCAAAGCAGCATATAAAAAGTCAGTAGCTCAAAGAAGGACCATCAGACAACTGCAACTACTTAATCTAGACAGTCTGTGGGAATCAGAAAAATGAGGCTTGCTTCAGGAATTTACTCTAGCCTTATACACGGCAAGAAGAGACTTCTGGAATAGCAGGATCTCCAAAGCCGCTTCAACTCAAATATGTCAATAGATCCGAAAATTACTAGCAAGGACGTATTCGAACTAGTAAACTGGCACAGGAATACGGGCAAGTTTTACTCCCCTCCGCTAAGGGACATAGCAGGCGACCGTATAGTACAGGACCCAGCGCAGAAACGAGAGCTACTAGCAAAAACCCTTCTTCGAAATACAGTAAGGGTTCCAGTCGTACCCCTAAACACTCCCGCGATACCGACTACAGCTCTCCCGTTCCCGCCTATCAGGCCCACGAAGTAGAGAGATGCATTCTCAAAGTCGAGAACACCGCCCCGGGGAAAGACAATATCACATCTGCTGTGCTGAAGCTAGCATGGCCAAAGATCAAGGCCCAAGTAGAAACACTATACGCTAATTGCCTTGAACTTGGACACGATCCTGCCTCCTTTGAAGATGCTACCTTAGTAATCCTACAAAAGCCAGGAAAGAGGGACAAGAGTCTCCTCCTAGCAGTACTAGGAAAGGGCCTCGAGAGGCTCGTAGCGAAGCGAATGTTATGGATAGCTATAAAGTACAAGGTCTTCCGTGAACAATAGATTGGAGCTCTACCTTTATGCTCATGTTTAGATCTAGCTACGGCGCTGATCTATGACATCGAATATGCGGGGCAAAACAAGGAGAAGGCATCACTGCTTACAGTAGACATTAGAGGGGCCTTTGACACTGTCATCCGGGGGAGGTTAGTACTTCGCCTTAAGGAAGAAGGATGGCCAAGTTCTCTCGTACTATGGGTAGCCAGCCTTACCACACAGAGGACAGCAGCAATTAAATTAGACGGTGAAACCGGCGAGACCTTCCCTTCCAAGACAGTCTCAAAGTTTGGATACGCGGACGACATAGCTTTCCTAGCAGTAAGCCCTTGTATAAAGCTGAACTGTGATCTCCTAGCTACAATATGGAAGCAGGCACTAGAATGGGGTAGTAGTCAGGGAATCACCTTCGACTTTGAGAAATCAGAGCTTATACACTTCACCAGGGGCGAAAATACCCGGCAAGTGCGTATCGGATACGCAACCGGGTAGAACTACTCTTACAGTTCAGCCAGCACCAAAGAAATCAGGACTTCGGTGGCTAGGTATTTATTTCGATCTGAGGCTTTCCTTTAAACTACACGCAGAAATGTAGGCAGCAAAGGCAACTTCAGTAGCAAAGGGTATCAGAGCACTTAGCAACACGGTTAGAGGGGTGGTCCCTGGAGCCGTGATCCATGCTATCCGAGCATGTGTACTATCTATATCGCTATACGCAGCAGAGGCCTGGTGGCCCTTGGAAGCCGGGAACGTCAAAGGCAAAACGATCTCTAATCAGGTACACACCCTAGTACGAAGGCTAGGGGTAGTTTCCAACAGGGCTATTAGGGCTATTAGGGATATACTACCGGTCTACAAAACAACACCAACAGCAGCACTTCAGAGAGAGGAAAGACTACCACCAATGAAATCTCTCTCGAAGCAAGGCTCAGGTCTGCGGCGGCTAGACTCCACAGGCTAGATAGCAATAATCCGTTAAGAACAAGGCTCAGGAACACTCTCTCGCCGATTACTCGGTTCACGCGGAACAGCCAGCACTTCCACCAAGCGGAATGTATAGAGCCTATTGAGTGGCCACCCTGGCGAGCAGCCTTTCCCTGGAGCGAAGCCCTAGCAACAGTAGGATACAAGGCGGGATATAGTAAAAAGGACGCGACTGTGTATTTTCGAGCTAGACTGCAGACACTTTCGCTAAAAGATATAGTCGTCTATACAAATGGCTCTCACATATTAGAAAATGGAGAAATTCAAGCAGGCTGTGGGTGGATCGGCTACCAGTTCAACCAAGTGTTCACAAAAGGGTATAGATCCCTAGGCAGAGAGGTAAAGGTTTACGACGCAGAGGCGATAGGAGCTCTAGATGGCCTACAAGCAGCTCTCGGGTCGCCTCTTATGGGGCTTGCCAATAAGGTTATCATCTGCCTCGACAATTGAGTTGTAGCGGCCAGGCTACTGTCTAGATGGACAGGTTCCAGCTATAAATTATTCGCGGAGTTTAGCGCGAAGGCAGAACAGTGGCCTGCGAGAGCCAGGTACTGGTCAACCCAAGAAGGAAGAATAGAAGTTTGGTGGTGTCCAGGCCACTCGGGGTACTAGGGAACGAGGCATCAGACCTGCTAGCCGGAGAAGCTCGTATGACCTCCGCATCCTCGCATTTAGCCCGTTCTTAGTCGAACTTGCGATTATAAGCTGATTGGAGCTCCGGTAGCGTTTGATATAATTGTAAACCCAAAGCGTTCCGAGAGTAGGTTTGAGATTAGACGGGCTCGCACAACGTTCCTGAAGTAATACCTCAGCCGTTTCTCGTAGAAGAGCTTGGGTGGGTGGTGGGCCTCGTGAAACCATATCTAATATCCATTGTGGTTCTTCGGTATCAGTGAGTTTGCGGTTGGAAGGAGGTGTTCCTTGGACGCGACGCCCCAGTGACATTCGAGGCACGTCGTATGCAGTTGCTACAGCCTGCATACTCCTAAACTTTCCCTGTTGGATTGCAGCTACTGCAAGACTTAATCGGCCTTTAATTTGTGATATTTGGAGTAGTCGTTGTAAAGTTATTCAAGTTTAAGTTAGTTCGGTTGTTGAGTGCATGAAAAATTGGCCCACTGGCTTATATGGCCCAGTCGCTTGTGAAGTACGTTAGATTCAACGGTGCAGAAACTTTCAGATCAGGTAAGAATACTAAGTAAAGAATCAAAATCTTATTCTCTTAATCAAGATGGGCTCCATATCCCCCATGATCCGTGACGCCGTGATATCATGTGCAACGCTAAAGTATCAATGTAACACAATTTCTCTCTTCCGCTCGATGATGTCGAGGTTCTTAGGAACTGGGTCGGCCGTCCGCAGCCATTCGCCGTTGAAGGCGTTGATCAGCCAATTATTCAGTTCTGCAATGGGTCAGTACCGTATGTTGAAGATTTTTCACATATTACTCACTATCATAAACCATCTGATTCGCGTTATGAAAGTAGATCCCATGATCGCTATCTGGAAAGAAGTGAACGTCATAGTTTTCCACTCCTGCCATGTCAAGCTTATCAATGAGGGTCAGCGTGCTTTGGATGTGGACGTTGTCATCAGAAACACCGTGCATTATCAAGAATCTGACATTTTGGCTCAACGCCTGCATGTCGGAGATGCTGGTGTTGTCGTATCCTCCCGGGTTCTCTTGTGGAGTATGCATGTAGCGCTCTGTGTAGACCGAGTCGTAAAAGCGCCAGTCTGTCACTGGGGCGACAGCCATTCCATACTGGAATGTTTCACCAGCGTCCTGCTCTAATACCTTCAATGTCATAAAGCCGCCGTAAGACCATCCCCAGATAGCCATTCTGTGCTCATCAACGTACTTGTTTTTAGCCCACATTTTGGCCGTCTCGATCTGATCTCGTGCTTCGTAGTAACCAATATTTCCCCGTATAATGGTCCTTGCTTTACGACCAATGTAACCAGTTCCCCGGCCATCAAGAGTTACAACAATGTACCCAAGATTCGCTGCGATATATGACTGGAAGTCAACGGTGAACTGCTTGTTCACCTGCTGTGATACAGGGCCGTTATAAAGATAGAACAGAACCGGGTACTTCTTTTTCTCGTTGAAATGTGGTGGTCGTCGCTCCACAACATTGAGATCAAAACCATCTACGTTCACGGTAGAGTATATTTCAATAGGGAGTTCGTACTTCTGAGCTAAGTTTGCCAACGCCTCGTTCCGTCCAAGAATACCCTCATAGTGATCGGGATTACTTGGAGTATTGATCACCTTCTGCCATGGAATACCCGGGCCATCATAGTTAACGAGAACATAGCCTGCCCCGCTAGAGAATGAAACATCGTAATAACCTTCCTTTGTAGTGTCGGTTAGAGGTTGGAGATCTGTTCCATCAATTTTGACGCTATATGCATGGCGCTGAATAGACGATTCTTTAGTAGAGGTGAAGTAGACTAGATTGTTTTTCAGATCGACCGCAGACGGAGCCTTTACCACTTCCCAATCGCCTGATGTCAACATGATAGGGGTTGGATTGTCCAAGGGGGTAAAATATCCAAGATGATTAAAGTCGTCGCTAATAACTGTATCGATGTAGCCGTCATGAGGCCGGCCATTTGAAGGGTCAGCAGGAATGTACCGGGTATCCTGAGATACCTCAAACCATCCGCCATCCAGTGCTTGTATGTCCGTTGTTCTGACTGACCTGCCAGTTCGAGATTTCACGTCGACCAAAACCACTCGCAAGACGTCACTGTCCCGATTGGTCTCACGAATGAGCACTTTGCCGGAAGAACCGGCCCAGACAACCTCAGTTATAAGCAAATTCTCGGGACTGAAGCTGCCCGCAACCTGAACGTCGAAGGTATCGCCCCTTTCAACATCGTAAAAGAGCAGGTCGACCGTAGGATTGGGAGCGCCTGCCTTAGGATACTTGATCCGACTTTCCTCTGGGTAATTCTCTAGGCCAGGTACAGGTTTCACTCCACTGGGGCGAGAGATGAAGTATTCCAAAAGATACTCTGGCACCTGCGTCTCGTTGGTTGCGAGATAGGCAATGTATTTCCCATCATCCGCCCACCATGTAGCGGTATTTGTCTGGAAGACTTCCTCCTCGTAGACCCAGTCTGGAACTCCGTAGAAGTACTCCGAGCCTCCATCTGTCGTGATCTGGATAACGTCTGTAGAGGAAAGTTTTCGCAGGAAGAGATTGTTATCGCGCGTGAACACGATGGCATCACCATTGGGACTCCATATAGCCAATTGTACCCTGCTACCCTTATTTGCCGGATCCAGTGGTTCTACAGACTGAGTCGCGACATCCAATATCCAATATTGCGCATAAAAAGAATGCCTCCAGTTCGACTCAACGTTGGTAGCAACCATGATTTTCTTGAGATCTTTGTTGGGAAACACTTTTGATGGATACATGTTCTGCGTGCCAAATGTGAAGTAGCCATTCTTCATCAGAGTTTGTGTCGCATGCGTGCCCACTGCACTAGGATCCCGTCCTCTGATATCTTCTACAACCAGGAAGTCTTTGCCCGCGACGTTCTTTTCCAGTAGCAGTCCATCCTCGCCATTTGCGCCATTGATCCAACTTATACTTTCGTGTTGTGGACGCCATTTCCCTGACATGACCTGTTCGAGGGTGATCTGTCTGCCATTTCCCCGCGATGCAGTAGCTGCAGGATCATGTGGTATAACAGAGGCGTGTCGATAAGACTGGCTACCTAGGAAGACTACGAGTGCGAGAACCCATGCGCCCATGAAGACCGAACCTGTAATCCACATCAAGCGACGGAAGTTCATGTCCATGGTCTTATTATCATCGCCACCAGGGCTTTTCAAGAACGGACCGCTTTCCAAGTCGTTCTCCTTATCGTCGTCTTCATCGTGAGATCTGCTGCCATTGGAGTCGTCTTCATATGGTGAATTTAGCCTTTGACCTGAGAATTTCGTGGCTTTCTTGGCTTCCAGACGTTCTCCAATGCGATCAAATACCAGGCTTATCGTTGATGCAGATGAAACCGAGTCAGTTGAGGGTCTTCTGCCAGTTACTGGCTCCTGGGGCAGAAGTTGCACTTCTTGACTCTGTCTAGCCATGTTGTCTGTCCAAAAGGGAGTGAGTGATCAGATATGGCAGATGCGTCACTGTTATATAGGGTTGCTGTACAATTTTGATTTCATTATCGCTTCCTCTCTGAGATCACAGGTCAATCTCCGGCGTGAAACTCCGTCTTATTGATAGCTTGTGTAGGTAGTACAGGCAACTGGAGCGCTCCTTTGTGCTTCCAGCTACGCTACCCAAAATGGTTAGACCAAGCGGGTATAGCCGCACCATCTTTGACGGTTGAGAACTGAACGACTTTCTAAAACAGAACATCTTTATTGTTGTTTTACTATGGAATAACATATGATGGAAGTATAGATTAAAAAACCTCTGAAGTTTGCATTTAATCCTCGGCCAGATTTTACGTGCGGGTCCACCAGGCGAAAGACAATGGCAACTTCACAGCATATGAATCACATCATATGAGTTGCTGCAGATATCCTCATGCTCCAGCAAGCGTCGAACTTTGGTATTGAGATAGGTGGTAGCGAGTTAGGAGCTCTGTAATGAGACAAGTGTCATCCGCCGGACTTCGTTTGCACAACCTCCGGCCTACTGATCTACTCAAACATTCTAGGATAACAGTATAAAGACTGACTTCCGTGAGATGATCGATATTCTGTTAAGCACGGGTATCAGCCTCTCACAAATATGACAACTCTTCTTCCTATGACAACGCTACCGATAGAAGTACTCAGAGTTATACTCCAATTTGGGGAAAGAAAACATCGAAAGGCGAGTGTAGCCTGTTAGGAAGAAAGGAAGAGAAACCAAGGCTAGTTCGGTACTCCTTTCTATCAACGTTTACAAGTACCATGGAGTTTAAGGAATTACAGTTCAGTATAGATCTATATGTACAAAGCTATGTTCGAAGTACTGTGAGTGGGTTTTGGAGGACCTCCAGGACCCACGACATTCAGGCTCTTGCCGTATATACAATCGGTTGAGGTGGAAATATAATCATCCTTGGAGCGATCAGCATTTGGTCATGAATGGTTCTATGCCAGGAAGACCGGGAGATCAGGAAGTCAGCACCAATACTCCTCGAGTTTGGGTTTGCAAGTTCAAGAACACTATCAGGTATGATGACGAAATCCGCGTTCCCAAAGGCACACCCCAACCCTATTTCCCAAAGCATCCAGTAGCTTTACCGAAGGACAATATTCTTTGGCTACATCAAAAAAAGAAGAATGTTCGAAGATGATAACATGGACACCGAGCTGCAACCTGGCCAGTGGATCGATGTACGAATAGAGTTGAACATTGGTTTATCGGGGTTGCTAGCGACTGAGAAGTTCAATGCCTATCTTATACGTCGACACTACGCATGTGAGACGACTGTGTGGTTAGAAATCGAAGGTACCCGCTAAAAAGCGATAGTTCGGACAGGAGACCTCAATGTCTTGCCTAAAGAACTCGGAGAAGATGGCGATATAGAGAGAAATTAGAATACAAGGAGTGTGAATTGTCTAACCTGAGGAAGCCAATAGTACATATTTAATTATCCTGGGCGTCTGCATCGCGCAGTGATGCTAGAAGGTGTTCGTATTTTCCTTTTATTGTAGCTTTGTTACCTCAAAGTCTTATCGAATACCGTCGGATGCACCCCATTATCAATTGTAAAGTAGTCAGAGTACGAAATTCTACGTCCCATGTTCTTGTGGTTGTGATTGTGCTAGTACCACTGCGCTAGCGTGGATAAGGTTTGACACCAAAGAGGAACCTTCTCGATGGTCCATCTGAAATATAAGCGCATACGGAACCCATCAAGATATTCTCCATGAGCATTGAATTCACAGCTCAACGCTCCCATCGCGATGTCCAATATCAATATCAAAGACCATATCCCTGAAAAGCCAGTATAACACCCGGGCGACACAATATCCGGTACCGTGGGCGTAGTCACTAGCTGGCTTCCATGCAAAGACCTCCGCGTCGTCATGAAGTTCAAAGGCATCTCTAAAGTCACCACCGGGTGCATGCGCAATGCGACTCGCCGTGGCGACTGCCTGGTGCGTACGGAACATACCGTTTACTCATACACGTCTTGCTATCAATGGCGTCGAGTACAGCATGCCATTCATCCTCATCATACCGGGAGAAAGCATGGACTATCTATCGGAAAGCAAAGTGCGCCGCCACCTCTGAACGACGTCGAGACATTGCTTGCCACCAAGCATGCATGTTAAGAGCAGCACCTTTGAAGAGATGATCGCCTACACGTTGGCCGCGACAATCACCAGCTTGTCCTTCTGCGTCAGCGCAAAGAAGAAGGCCGGCCGATGTGATTCTCCGCAAGAAAGGAGTAGTCGTGAATTCCTTTGGCGAGAAGCCCAGTGAGCAGCTCGTGGAGGTCGAGATCTGGAAACCAGGGCTCCTGGGCTGGTTCATGAAGCTGACGCCCCAATCGCTGCTCAATACGTCGAATATGTTCCCGAGAGCCGACATTCCGACGCATATGGTGCTTGGAGCGAACTGTCATCGTTAGCATTGACAACTTGATCGTTCTGCCAAATGAAGCAGGCGAGGAGCATAATAGCGAGGAGTACAGTAGCGAGGATTATAGTAGTGAGAAGAGCTTCTAAGGGGGGGGGGGGGGGGCATAAGAATTACAATAATCTTTGAGTCTTCACATCGAGCACTTTGTCAGCCAAGATTTGTATATATCATCCACAAACACAACGTGCCATCTCGAAAGCACCGACATGGCATGGCTTTAAGCACATAGTATGCTAGAAGTGTACCAAAAAGACCATGAACAGCTACAACACAGCTAAGAATACATATCATCCATTACCAAGACTCCAAGGAGCAACTAAATAAAAGAAAGCTCATCATCCAATCGTTACTAAACTCACTCGAGAAGTCCTCTGTATCCAAACTTGCTAAGAGCACTATATCGCGAGTGGTGAACATAAAAGATGACCTGCCCCTTATAAGCGATCACCACCACTTGCGGTGCCGTCAAAGCAGACTAGACCTCTCTTGTCCAGAGCCCACTGTATATCATCCTCAACGTCGCTGTCTAAGGGAGTTTCCCAGGAAACCCCAACTCAGCCACTAGTATGTGATTCTTTCATAATTTGCCATAGATTGAATGCTTGAGCTGATGTACCAAACAGCCTCAGGACAAGATGTTGGCATGGAGATCGATTATGTTGCAGTCTGAGCTCGCAACTAACAGGATCTGGAAGGTTGAGTATGGATACTTTGTTAGGCTTTAATACCTTACTTCTCATTCCATTCCTCAGTATATTATTTCATCTTTAGCCAATACAAATATCTTGGAGAAGCCAAGATCATGGCAAGTTCAGGATGTTTGAGTATCGTGACAAAGTCCAGGCCAAGAAACTCAGAATATTGGAAATACCGACTTCTTGGTTTGGTGCAGGATTGTCACACTTGCATGCTACACATCTCTAAGCCTGGGCATCCTCGTGGCTACAGGAGAGAGCAACTGGCCTGCCACGCAAGGCAGATCACTTGGTCCTTGCAGACATTGAATTGCTTGCTCTATCTTGATGGGGCAAGGCACGTCCACTCCCAACCCCTAACCACGCTGGAGGTACTGGGGCTGAAGGAAATCTGATGTGAACGGTTTTCAGATGTGTTCTCCAGTACAATTCACGATGTGCGGGTTGAGCTGCGCTTCACCGTGCTTGCAGTAAGCAGAGTAACATCACTACAATAAGGTAGATACAGACATGCTGTCAACAAAATACGAGATGCAGAAGAACAACAGCGATCAGATGATTGCTGGAAGGCAGCCTCTCGTGTCTCATTGCACTAGCTGCATCAGTCTTTTCACAGACATGAATTCACTTGGTGTTCAAACACAAGTCCTTTGTACAACAGACAAAGTAAACAAACAAACATGCATGTGACTTTGGAAGACCACAACCGGACACCAGGAACAAAGCTTCTATTCATTGTGGGGCATCAACCCTAAGAAAACAATAAAGTATAGACCAAAGATACGATTTGACCCAACAGGCCTAATGAGAGCAAAATTGAGCAAATTCCAAGACCCCAAGAGCTTGGCCAACTAAGATCTGGCAGGTCTTACCTTGCGCAATGGCTCTCGCCTCCACGCTTGCTGAAAATTTAAGGTCATATGCAACGCTATTTGCAGGTCGCACATTATTACAGCCTCGTCTCTGCAGATGCTTAAAAGAGTTCAGTAAAAGTCTGCGGTAGAGGTACCTGCCAAGACGAAGGCTGGACCAATCACTTTGTTTGGTTTGCAGTGAATGAGCTAAAGAGCTAGAGAGTTAGAGAGCTAGATTGGTCCACTGGTCACTGAGAAGGCTCCAGGTCGAACTGCTATAGAAGGCCAAAACCAACGTATAAAGGAAACGACTTGTGCCCATCTCGTTCGTCTCCAGCACAGAGCCCAGAGCCTACACTGTCACTCCAACCACATCCTAAACTTGACACAAAGATGTTCTCTGCAACCATCCTCAGTGTGTTGGGCTCCGTCGCCCTGGTAGCCGGTCATTTCACCATCACGTATCCAGAGATGCGCGGTGACTCTTTTGCGACGGGGGCATCACAGTATATATACCCTTGGTGAGTACAGGTTCTGCTACGGCATGATTAACAACTAATGAGTTCAAGTGCCAACGTCAACCAGACTGCTGAGACAAACCGCACCGAGTGGCCTCTCACGGGCGGCTCAATTGCTCTAGACTTGGGTCACGCATGGACCTACGCCTTCATCAACGTCGGCCTGGGAACCGACTACCCTGTCACGAACTACTCCCTGACCAATGACCGTCCTCTCAACATCACTGGTAAAGGTGATCTGTGTATGGAGAAACTCGATCTACCAGCCGGACTCACAGTCACCGACGGCCAAAACGCTACTATTCAAGTAGTCACTGTCGGCGAGACCGGAACAGCGCTCTATAATGTAGGATACTCCGAGTACACCATTGACTCCAAAATCTTCGGAACTGATAGTGCATAGTGTGCGGACATCATCTTCAAGACTTCAGCTACCGTCTTGAGCAGCGATGACTGTCCTTCCAACTCTAACATCACCACGGCCACCGTTGAGGAGGTCTCTACCAACGAAACATCATCAACGAACAGCACAGCAGATGCCACTACCACCACTACCACCTCCGGCGCTGTGGGCACTACCAGTTCGTTAGCAACTGCCGGATTCGTTGGTGTTGCAGCTGTGGTCATCGGATGGCTTTTGTAGGCGCGCATTTTCGAGGTGGATTTGCACATAAATACCCAGTATATTGAGCTGAGGATAAGCCCGAGAGACGGGGATGGGCTGAGGATAAGCTGAGAGACGAAGATGAGCTGAGGATTAGCTGAGAGACGAGGATGAGCTAAGGATAAGCTGAGAGATGAGGATGAGCTAAGGATAAGCTGAGAGATGAGGATGAGCTGAAACGAGCGTCTGAGCATCATGCTGGCACACTTGGTCCGCATCGATAGCCTGCTAAAAAACCCCAAGAAAAAAAACCAGCTTCAATGCACTCATATCTTCATCTCCGGTTGACCTGTATTTTGACATGGATGTTGTGCCCAGATATCACTGGAACCAGCCAGTAATATAGACGAGACTTCGTTACGTAGTGAAAGAACCGTCTCAATCTTCATCGAGCCCTTCACGTCGTTTCATACGCTCCTTCTCAATATCCTCTCCTACCATCAAATCCGCATATTGCGTCTTCGTAAACTTCCGCACCAGCTTTTGCGCACGAAACACCTCAATGATGTCGATCAACATATCATGCGGCACTGAGCTATAATCAACCACCTCCCGCGGCATCAACGAGCCCATATCCTGGATAAACATATCGACCAGCGCCCTCCTTATCGGGCTATTCTTCATACTATTATAGTACACGAAATTCAGCAATTGTCCGTCATCTGTGCAGTAGCTTGTTTCGCCCAGCTGCAGCAAGTGCATGACTTGATTTTGCAGTTTCGGTATGGCGCATTGCTCCGCGAGGATCCAGAGGCCGACGAGGAACTCGATGCTGAGCTTAGGCAAGCTGGGCGACTCAATATCCTTGACAGTCTGTGTGTAGATCCAGTGTACCAGTCCGGTGAAGACATTAGGCTCGGTTTCGAATTCGGGTATTCGAGGTCGGCCATCGCGGTCGAGGACGGGGTGGAGGGTCGTGAAGTACGGCGAGTAGTGGTCGACGAAGCTTTTGTGGATTGTGAACTGTTCTAGGGCGTTGGTAGACGGACTGCGCACGGCGACTGTGATCATTTCCTGCGGTCCTCTGCGAGTCACGGTCAACAATGCTGTCTTGTTTTTACTTCGAAAGTGTAGGAACATACGTACCGGAAGCTGGGTGTTCGACTTGGTTGAGGAGGTGGCGCTGGTGGTGAGAGATCGATGCTGGCCATTGTGTTATTCACTTATTAGCTACCGTGAAGCTACAAGGCAAGGTACAGATCAGGAACGACGACGATGCGTTATCCATCAAAACTATCGTTAGATTATCCACCACAGACCCTGTACGTACACCGTTGTTTTGGTCGTGATCAGGTGATGGGCAACTTTCAGAGGAAACTTTAGCCGAGGGAGCGATCTCTTGAGCAGGAGAAACAACTAATTCGCGATGTTTAAGCCAACTACGCGCTGTAGGAGGGAGGTGGTGGTAATCAGTCGCTTGTAGACTTGGCCAGTAGACGCGCTTTTCTCCTTAGTATCATATATTTTAAATTAATGAGCGCGTTTAATAGTATCAAATCCACTCCTGTCAGATCTCTTAGGTGTTGACGTGGCCATATATGTGCTTTAAACGATGTTAGAAAGATGTTGTTTTGTTGATGTTTTGATGTGGGTGGCCCGTGCCCAGTCAATTCTAATAAACCCTGTGATAGGTAGATGTCAAAATATATCCTCCAAATTCAGGCCCCCAGAAACTCACTAGTTTTCCACTATCATGGCCTAGATTCCCTCAATAATAATAATAATAATGATAATAATAATAATAATGATAATAATAACAATATCTCTGCATTCATATGTGAATAACCTCAAACCCCTCAAAAGTCTAATCATCAATTCATGGATATCGTTATAGGCCCGAAACCCCGCCTTCTTCTTTTTCTTTTTCTGGTTTCCAATCAAGCTTCGACCTTGGCATTGCCCGCCTTCTCTGGCTTTGAGGTCATAGAAGCTTTTACCTCGGCAACGGCTTCTACCACATTAATTTCTACTTCCATCATCTCAGATGCCTGTGACATCGAGGAGTTTCGATCCGGCTCAACCTTCCCCTTCTCCATCTTCTCAACAGGCTTGTCTCTTGTCTTGTCCTGTGCATCTTTATTGCTCCTCTCGTCCTTTCCGACAAGTTCAGCATGCTTTCGCATCTTTCGTTTCTCGTTGGCTTCTAGCACTTCTAGCTCGTCCTCCACGTCTAGGTCAGAGTTCTCACTGTCCAGTTCAGCGTCATTGACGGTTTTCTTCAAGACCTTTCTGGCGGCCTCCCGTTTCTTCTTCGCACGTCTTTCGGCTCTCTCCTCTTTTCTGATCTCCGCCTCTGCCATCTTAGTTTGCTCTGCCTTCACCCAGGCACTGATCTCCTCGGCAGCTTTCCTAGGGTCCGCTCTCATATTGAGAAGGTAGCCCTGAAGTTGTGCTGGCGTCAAAAAACCAGAGGGAACAGCCTCGCCGAACTTCAGAGCCAGTCTTTCGAGCTCGCCTTCTGATAACCGAAACATTAAATCTGGCGTAGCAAGAGCCTCTTCGTCAGGTGCATACATGCGTAGAAACATTAGTTCTGAGCTACGCGATGAAATATTACCCAGGAATATCAATCTGTCGATTCGTCCTGGTCTTACGAGCGCCGCATCCAGTTTGTGAGCCATGTTCGAAGTCATGAGAACTAGAGCTGTTAGATGTCCTATAGTACCCTCAGAGGGAATTACGGAACTAACCTATCCGACCTTCTTGGGAAGCTACACCATCTATAACGTTAAGCAAGCCCGACAGCGTACAGCGCGATGATTTACGTTTCACGTCGTCTTCTTCGTCTTCTTCGTCAATCTCTTTCTCGTCCTCTTTGATTGTTATATCACGTTGTTGAGACATCCCAACCGCATCAATATCCTATAGAAGCACGATACATCGTGGTGGCAATGCGGTAAACAGCCTATCGAGCTCTCCATCCTCTCTAACGCTTGGCATATGCAGCAAATAGAGCTCCAACCCAAAGTATCCAGCTAGTGCAAGCGACAATGAGGTTTTCCCTGTTCCTGCGATGATAATTTCGAAGTCAGCTTGCTTCATATAGTAAGAATTGTGGGTTGCCACATGTTTCAGGAGTATACAGCTCCAAAGAGTATACTATTCACTGTTTTTTTGGAAGCAGCTGGCTTTTAAATTGTGCTAAAAGAGGGAGGAAACCCCTGAGAATCTCATACCAGGTGGACCATGAAGCAAATATCCTATACGAATTAGTGATGTTGCTGTTGCAGACGGAATGAGACTGTAAACACCTCTTCGATACGGAATTCCACGCTTATTATAGAACCGTCTCGTGCTAGATTCCAGGTAGTTTTGTATGTCAAAAGAGATACTGTTAGTACCTTTGTTATAAAATGGTAAACATGTACGTACCAGCAAGAATCACAGCCTTCTCATCCTCGTCGAAGTGCACAGTCGCCATTGGTCTTCTAGGTCGTAGAATGGTCGTGTCCCAAGACTTGCGATCATATCCAGGCTTCGAAGCACAAACTGTGACATAAACAGATTTCTGCTCGTCGCTCCAGTCGCGACAATGCTCAAAGAACCGTTTGATCGGAGCCACACTCCATCCAAGACACATAACAAGAATCGGCTCATTTTCATTCGGTGCTGCCGCATACTGTTCAGGCACATTGGTGGCAATGCGCGTCGTAGATATACGGCTTACCATGAACAAATTCCGACTGTGGATGAACCATGTTGGCCCAAATATCTGGTGATACTGTATCGGTATGCGTTTCTCGTGGAAGTAATCATTCCGCTCGGTCTCAGTTTTGTAACATCGTTGCCAGTAATCCGTTTCAATCGTTTCGCACTTCGCCGTCAAGATTCTGGTCCCCTGGCGCTCAAGAACATTCGCTGCAATCCAGCCAAGAACCTCCTTGCTGAGGCGATCTTTAGCAGCAACAGAAATGGCAGCCGTGAAGAACTTGGTGAAGTACCAATACAATTTTACTCCTACACCTTGAAGATCTCGGAATGCTCCTGTGATGGTCCCGAAGATGGTCAAACCGGCAGCAATTGTCGTCACATCCAACTTGAGCCACGCTGCAAAAAAGTTGCGCAGGAAGGTGAAGCCTGGTGTTGAATTGTCAAGAAGTCGTTGAAAAGCAGCACGAGCTAGGAGCAAGAGGCTTCTTATTGGAGATGGAACCATCTTGCTGTTGTGGTAGATGCACGGGTATGAGAGTAGTGCGAGGCGCTACTACTCTGCATTGCCTTGTCACTAGGTCTTGAAGGCGAGTCTCTAATCCGTAAATGGGTTGTTACTTTTTTGTATGTTTCATAAGGCGCTTCCTGACATTGCTAGACGGCGAGGCTCCCGCTTACCTACTTTGCACACCGATCTCTGTTGGATGACCAATGAAAGGTTTTGTTGTACAAAGGTTCTTCAAATCCCGTACGTGATAAGAGAATTCTTCACCAAGACTAAGGTTCGTTTTGAAGACGAGAGGTGTTGAACGTTTGTAGGATGCAGTAAGGTAGGAAACTGGCGCTACATATTTTTATGCCTTAGCGAGCCCCTGATGTAAAAGGGAAATTACGATCGCGACTTATTGTTGAACTCCTATCATTATAATGAGCCTGTGTTTGCGCCTGAGACTCCCTCGATGCATGCTTATGGAACAGAACATCAGTACTGTCGTCCACGTTGATATAGTTGTCGTCACTTCCTTGTGTGATATGCTATCCTCATAGTCCAAGCATACGCCTGCACCCATCTCGCACCTTCTGCTCGTAATCCGCTCTATGTTCCCTCCATTGTTTCGCTGCCTCTACATTCGCAGGACTCTCATCGTTGGGCTCCGCCAGCATGCTCATGACGCTCAGCAATATCTTCTCGACGCTTTGAATGGGTGACCAGCGTTCTGAAGCTTTCTCGTAGTGGTTTGGATCGTCTCCAGGTGGATGTAGGATCGATATGCAGACCAGTCCGCTCGGATATACTGTGTAGCCAGTCAGCGAGGTTAACTTTCAAGCAAGGAAGGCTGTGGAGACGAGATACAACTTACCATTTGGGTGCCAGATCTCTCCTAAGAACTTCATCGTGGGTGGCGCCAGAGGATAGTCCTTTGGGAATTTCAACTCAGCAGGAAAAACCCCCCCTTCGAATGGTGTGCCTTCTGGCCCTTGGATAAGCGCTTCCCAGTATAGTAGATCATCCTCAGAGACGGGCCCTGCCGTGATGCCCTCAGGAGGGTTATTGGTAAGTGCTTTGTATTCTTGGAGAAGGCGGCGTTGGGCAGTGCTGGAAGCCATAACTTTCACACGGCCTTGATTCGTATGCAGTGTGTCGTTCGTGCGAGCTCCCCTTAACTTGCCAGAATGCTATCAGGCTGAGGTTGTTGTTATTGGTGGTGTTGAGGTGGCTGTCGCGGGAAGCCGGCAAGCTTGAGCTTCAGCTTCATGATTCCCCGCCATGGGATCCTCCACCTTGCTAGTTACCTAGTCAATCATAAACAGCAAGACTTCAGTTTGCCCAAAGCAAGACCCACTCAATCGACTCTGATTTCCGAGTTCTTTTTTGAAGCCAAGGCAGACTACAGTTGCCTTTCGACCACAGACAGCGGAACATCGCGTTTTTGTCTGCTCATCGTTTAGGCACCCTCTTGATTAGAAATGTAACTTGACTTCCTCCTGCTCTGTATTTGAATGTAGATAACTCCTGCTAAATCACACTACAGTTCCAAGATGGCATCAAGGCCTCTCCGAGTAGGCTATGTTCCAGAGCACTTTTCCACTCCTTTATATTTTGCTAGTAAACACTTTGGCCTCGATGTAGAGCTGCTTCCGTACCCGTCTGGCACTGGACACATGATCACCTCCCTGCGGTCTGGAGAGATAGACGTAGGAATTGGTTTGACCGAGGGATGGGTTGCTGGCTTGGGAAAAGAAGATCCCGAGACAGACTTTCACGATTTGATACCCAGCAAATCTCCCTCATATCAAATTATGGGTACATACGTGGAAGTAAGCTGTACCGATACTCAAATGGTAGACCAAACTGACAGAGATCACAGACACCACTATGTAAGCTGTACGTATACTCGACCGGTAGACCAAATTGACAGCGATCATAGGTTGGGCCATTTCAACAGGCTCCAAGAGGGATATCAACTGTGTTGCAGATATCAAGGATGGAAAGATAGGTGTTTCCCGCATTGGAAGCGGGAGCTATGTGATGGGGTTTGTCCTGGCAGATTCTCAAGGCTGGCTTTCATCTAGCTCTACACCGTTTGAGAACGTCCCTCTCCAGACTTTTGAGAAGCTACGGAAGGGAGTGAACGACTCCACAGTCGACTTTTTCATGTGGGAGCACTTCACCTCTAAGCGATACTACGATAATGGAGAGATCAAAAGAATAGGGGAGATATACACGCCATGGCCGAGTTGGTATGTACTCTTAACCCGTACAATGCTCAGCAAGGTTGCTGATTTCCATGTTCAAGGCAAATAGTAGCCAGTTATCAGGTGGCCAATGACAACAGACTAAATGATCTCTTTGAGAAAATCGACCAGGGAATTGAGTACTTCAACAAGCATCACGATGAAGCTGTGAAGTACATAAGCACGGAGCTTGACTACAGCGAAGAGGATGCCAAGGAATGGCTCAAGACTGTGAAATTTGCTTCGAAGACCAAGGGTGTTGATATAGCTGTTGTGGAGAAGACTGTCGACATCCTCACAAAAGCTGGTGTGCTGAAAAAAGGCAGTGGTTTACTGCCAAAGTCGATGATACAGTGACACTTGAAGATTGATAGCATTAACTTTTACACTACATGCCATTTGAAAATTTCAGCGTTTAATATGCTATTCAACCTTTCAGAGAGTCATGAAAATGGGGGGAAGGTTTCCATGAAGGACAATAAACCGGAGGTTAATTTCTAGATGTTACAGTGACAAGACACACAGGACAAGCACTTACAACACAGTAACATAGATCCCTGTGGCCGCATGGTGTTCTTTGGGCGAAAGATGAAATGGTGTCGATAAATAGTAAACTACATGGAATGTTCGTATCATGTGACTGACCTCGGAAATCCCTTGGTGTTTATCGAAAGGCAGGTATGATGTAAATGAGTCCGCCATTTCGAAATCTCACCAGGAAAAAGGTGATGGTATGTAAGAATTCTTGGTACGGCTATTATTCGTAACTTCTCCTCGTAGGACCACCACGATTTCAATATATCGTGCAATATTGCCGCGTGACAATGTACGATTCCTTTTCGTTTCCTTAGGCTCACAAATCCACCTCGGACTATCATCAGGGTATCAAATGTGTAGTTTAGCGCTCCAATTCCTCCATGGGGACATCCTCAACATCCTTCCCAACGATGGCCTCTGCAACCTTCCAGACCTGAATCAAGTTGTCCTCAGCAGCACTGCACACAACCCAGGGTTCTGTCTGGTTCCAGCTAAAGTCAGCAATGCGGTTAGTGTGACCACCATGCATGAACATCAGTTCAGGTGCACCATCCGATTGATCATCTGGCAACTGCTCCTCTCCCACTCGAGCTAAGTCCCAGAAAATGAGTCTGCGATCATAACTACCACTAGCCAGAATAGCTTCTTCGAATGGATGCCAGGCAAGCGACGTTACGGCTTCAAGATGGGCGTTGTCGAGGGTATGTAAGCTCTCTTTGAGATTCCTAAGATCCCATAGACGAACGGTCGTATCACTCGAAGCCGTCGCGAGAATGAATTCAGAAGCAGGGTTGAAGGCCAGAGCGTTGACTGCATCCGTATGGCCCCTGGCTGTCATTGTAGATTTATCGTTTTCAGGCTTCCGGACATCCAATATCTGAAGTGTCAGATCATCCGATACAGTTCCGATCAGTGACTTGTGGAAAGGATGATATTGAACATCGTTGACGATTGCTGTGTGGTGCTTGTATATACGTGAAGCCCTGACCGTGTTGTTGTTTGCCTTTATTGTCTTCAGATCCCTGATACTGTCAGCCATGGTCTTAGGCTACAGAACTGCAATGCCTACCACAGGCGCACCGTCTTATCACTACTGCCAGTAGCAAGTTTGCCTTCTTCGTGGGGATTCCAGCACAGTCCAAATCCTTCGTCCGCGTGACCGACGAGCTCTGCTTGCGGATTGACCTGTCCCTTGGGCGTACTGCTATGTTTGGTACGATCAAAAACTAATACTCGTCCATCGTTACACATAGTTGCTATTATGTTGGGGTTTTGCGGTTGATATCTAGCCTTGTTGACTTCTCCTGGGTGGTCGATCTTCTGCTCAATCGTCAACTTGATCGCAGCCTGAGCACCTGAAGATGAGTTGCCATAACCTCCGATTTCCCCTGTCTCGTCGTTGTAATCTCTGGGACTGGGAGAGACGTTCTTGGGCAGCTCGACCGTGGCAACTTGTAGGTAGTTCGGGGCGCCGTTTGACGTATGGGTTCCAACGAGAAGTCGGTGAATAGTGTAGTCTTTTCCAGGTGGCCTGCATTTTGGATCAGTATATCCTGTTACAGTATCAAAAATATGCACTGACTCTTTGCGATCGGGAAGCCACTGGGTGGTGAGAGTAGGCCACTCTAGTGCGGTGCTACTGCGAATTAAAATCTGTCTGAAATGACATTGGTACCGATTCTTGCCTTAGTAGAGTATCGTAGAGGAATGGACTGTTCTTCTTCCATGTCTTGTATTCTGCCATAGGTCAGTGATACCTTTCTGGAGTTATAATCGATGAGGTTCACATAACGTACCTTCGTTGATGACTCTGTTCTCAGCCTCATTTCTCTCGTTACCTTCCCCAGAGACTGCTATGTGCAGTCAGAAAGTTGTGTGTAGATTTATTTCAAGTTTCACAGCTCACCGTCAACGTCCATGTCCTCAGGCGCCATAGCTGCGAGGTGCGCCTTATTCTATGAGGGAGAAGCGTATATCGTGTCTTAGGTAGTGGAAGATTGAGCAGATATACTCAACAGCGCTTTATATATCGCCCGCCGCTCTGGCAGATCGTGGCACTTTAGATGTAGAGCTTTGCGGCGCAAGAAAAGAAAACAGCCAGGGAAAGGAGATGCTCAACGCGAGGACGGTAGGAGCGCGTAAAGCTGTTCTTAGCAAGGCTGAACGATCAGCCTTGTGGCCCCATAGAATGGTCCTCACGATCATCAACAATTAAACTTCACTAAAAGTTAAGGTATCTTACAATTTGACTTTCATTCACCATTTGTATACGAACCAATTTCCTTTCTTCTTGTTATCCCTGCTACGAAGCGTGAAGGAGTAGCTGGAGGGTTTTACCGGTGTTATAACAACGCCATAGTATTGACCTTCACCTTGCATACCTATTCTTTGCGACGGTATACATACACTCTAACAACTATAACATACTCGAGCTTACTTCCGCCTTTAGCGCCAGTCTACATCATGGGTGTTCCCAAATTCTTCAGATGGATGAGCGAGCGGTATCCTGCAATCTCACAATTGATTGCAGAGAATAGGATACCCGAGTTCGACTGCCTCTACCTCGATATGAATGGCATTATCCACAACTGTACGCATAAGGACTCGGACGATGCTACGTTTCGCATGACGGAGAAGGACATGTTCATTGCTATCTTCAATTATATCGAGCATCTGTTCGGCAAAATTAAGCCGAAACAGCTTTTCTTCATGGCAATTGATGGTGTTGCGCCACGAGCAAAGATGAACCAGCAGCGTGCTCGCAGATTCCGAACTGCGCTAGATGTCGAAGTTGCCAGAGAGAAGGCGATCCGGGAGGGAAAAGAAATGCCAAAAGAAGAGGCTTTTGACAGTAATGCAATTACTCCAGGTATGTTCCAACCGCAGAAGCACTGGACGATACTGATATTATAGGCACGGAGTTCATGCACAAATTGACAGAGCAATTGAAGTACTTCATCAACAAGAAAGTCTCAGAAGATGTTGATTGGCAAGGCTGCGAGGTGGTTCTTTCCGGTCATGAAGTCCCCGGCGAGGGAGAGCACAAGATCATGGAGTATATTCGCCTGGCAAAAGCACAGTCTGAATATAACCACAATGTTCGCCATTGTCTATATGGTCTCGACGCCGACCTGATTATGTTGGGACTTCTGAGCCACGACCCACATTTCTGCTTGCTGCGTGAGGAGGTCACATTTGGAAGACAAAACAAAACGAAGTCAAAGGAGTTGGAGCACCAGAATTTCTATCTCATGCACCTGTGCATTGTACGAGAGTATTTGGAGCTGGAATTCCAGGAGTTGAAAGAAGATGGCGTACTGGATTTCGCATTTGATTTGGAGCGAGTTATCGACGATTTTATTCTTATGGCATTCTTCGTTGGAAACGACTTTTTGCCCAACCTTCCGAATCTGCATATCAACGAGGGCGCCCTGGCGCTGATGTTCAAGATATACAAGAACGTATTACCAAAGGGTGGTGGCTATATCAATGAGGGAGGAGTAATCAACATGACGCGCTTAGCGGTATTGTTGGAAGAGCTCTCACATGTGGAATACCGATTCTTCGAGTCGGAAAGCTCAGACCAGGCTTGGTTCAAGGGGAAGCGAATGGCCAAGCAAGATGTAATGCGAAAAGGGCCCACTAAATTGGTGTTGACCACACGCCAGAAGGAGGTGTTCACGGAAGTGAAGATTTTCGTCCAAAAGCGCAAGTCGGAGGCTCTAGACCTTCCAGTAGATCTTGCTGCGGCCGATCGAAAGTTTGTTCAGGACCTTGCAGATAGCCTTCACCTAGAGTGGCGCACTGTGGAGGATGAAGAAGGACGGCGCAATATTCATTTGTCGTTTCCTGCGAAACTCATTGACGAAGAGGGGGAGGAAGAAGACGAAGAATCGCAGATTGCAGTCAACCGCGTTGTGAAACAGTACGACAAAGCTCCAGTCATTGATCAGACTCAGGAACAAGCACGGGAGGAGATGGATAGAATCTACGAGGTCAAATTTCGGGAATGGAAGGACAACTACTACAAAGGCAAATTCGAGTGGGATCGCAAAAACGATACAGAACTAACGAAGTTGTGTGAAAACTATATCCAGGGCTTACAGTGGGTCCTGTACTACTACTATAGAGGCGTAGTATCATGGCCGTGGTATTATCAGTATCATTATTCTCCCATGATATCAGGTATGTGCTGACTCGCTCCAATAGCTTTGACCGAACAACTGACAACGGTAGATGTTATCAAGGGCTTGGGAGCTGACATCAACTTCCAACTTGGTCAGCCATTCCACCCATATGAACAACTAATGGGTGTGCTTCCGGATCGCAGTAAGAAGATTGTACCAACCGTCTATCACGATCTTATGACCAACCCCAATTCTCCTATTATCGACTTCTATCCTCGCGACTTTGAGCTTGATATGAACGGAAAGAAGATGGAATGGGAAGCTGTTGTTAAAATTCCGTTTATCGACGAAAAGCGTCTATTAGCTGCGATGGCGCCTAAAAACGCCTTGCTCAGCGATAGGGAGAAGTTCAGAAATGAATTTGGTGTTTCACTAAAGTTCACATACGACCCAGAAATCGACTTTACTTATCCTTCTTCCCTTGTTGGCATCTTTCCCGAGATCGCCCACTGTCGCTGCGTCGAGAATGTTTTCGACCTCCCGACAATTGAAGGCTTGGAATACCGTGTTGGGCTTATGGAAGGCGCGAGACTTGGAGACAAGGCACTCGCTGGATTTCCGAGTCTAGCTACTATTCCCTACAACGCTACTCTTGGATTCCATGGTGTAAATGTGTTCCAGTCGGACAGCCGCAACGAGAGTATGGTAGTGACCATTGAGAACTCGGAACAACGCACCAACGTAAAGACTGCTTGTATGAACCTTGGAAAGAGGGTATTTGTAGGCTACCCTTTCCTGGGAGAAGGAAAGGTAGTAATGGTTTCTGACGAATTGTTTGACTACTTCCCTGCTGAGGATGGGCTTGGTCAACCTACCAGGAAGGAGCATGGACTCAGGGACATCGGCGACTGGCGGAAGATGGCCGAGAGAATTGAGAACAACTACAGCAAACGTCTTGGTATCATCATTGGTGCTGTTGAGTCCATTACACACATCCACGTGCTAAAAGGCTTGACCAAGCGGGATGACGGCGCTACAATCAAGGAGTATGCAGTCACCCCTGGAATGGAACATGACTTCGCGTCTCAGACGATTGTCACCGAAGTCTTCAGTGAAGACCAGCGGTTCTTGGAAAAGGCAGCTGTTCCGATCGAAGAGGAATTCTCTGAAGGGACTAAGGCTTTCTTCTTGGGGGAATTCAACTATGGCCGTCCCTTGAGTGTCGTTGGGCATGCTAATGGAAAAGCAAATGTATGGTTATCTACGTTGCCTGAAAGCCAAAAACAGTTGGACGTGATGTTCGGCCGACATATTGTCCTTGATGCCAAACGCCACACTCCTTATATGCCAGCCTTCCAGGTTGCTAAGATGCTCGGGTTGTCGCCACTGGTAGTAGGCAAGCTCACGTCGTCATTTTCTGTCAACGCATTAGGGTTGCCGCGCCTCAATCTTGGTCTAAATCTCAAGTTTGAAGGCAAGAAGTTGAAGGTTTTGGGCTATACCAGACGCGGTGACAAAGGATGGGAATTTAGCAACAAAGCGGTCAGCCTCTTAACTGAGTACATGACTAAGTTCCCAGAATTCATTGCTGGTATCATGCGCAAGCCTACAGCTAGCGAATTCAAGCAAAGCGATTTCTATGACGAAAAGGATGCCGTTGTGAAGATCCGGGAGATAGTGGAATGGCTAAAGTCCATTGAGTCAAACAAGTTTGAGAAAGTACCTCTTGATGCAGAGCAGTTGGACTCGGATATCGTGAAGGCCATCGAGGAGAAGGCCGATTCTCTTCTGGTCAAAAGTGCGCAACCACAGGGAAAAGTGGTCAATGGTGTTCCCAGAGGTGCATTGTTGAAGCCTGCTGATGCAGAGCAGCGGCTAGGTAACCAAAAGTTCACGCTTGGTGATCGGGTCATCTATATCCCAGAAACCGGCCGTGTGCCAATCGCCACTCGAGGTACGGTTGTCGGCATCAGTCGTACGCCACGAACGACTCTGCTTGACGTCGTCTTTGACTTGACTTTCATGAGCGGCACAAGTCTTGGTGAAAGATGCACAATGTTCCGTGGTTCCACAGTACCAATAGCCAGCGTTTTGAACCTCACTCAGAGACAGCTTGCGCAAGAATCAAAGGCTGCAGCAGAGAAACGACCAGCGCCAGCTTCGACACCTTTGATTGTCGAAGGCGGCTACAACGCTCCCAACAACTATGCTCATTATCGGGAATCCGGACCGCCTCCACCACTACGAGGTTCGTTCAGAGCAGCTGTGGCTAGTGCGAACAATGGCCTCAATCGAGGAAACAGAATGGGACGGGGTAGAGGTAGAGCTGTTCCACCCCGTTTGCCGAGCGACAATGCTTCTGCCGCTATACACAGCAGCATGGCAAACATGACAATCGAAACACTACAAGAACCGCATCGCACGCCAATTCCTCCTCCAGAACCACGGCCCTCTATACGTGGAGCAGGAGTACCACAGAATAGTGCTATTAACCGAACACCAATACCACCTACTGTAATTTCCGGACGCGGACTGCAAAATGGCAGTTTCCGTGGAGGCCGTGGTGCGCCGTCGCAGACGTTGTATAATAGTGTCCCGCCACCTTCTAGTCTTGATGCCAGAGGCCGCGGTGGGCGTGGTCGAGGAACAGCGAGGGGTAGAGGAGGAAGAGGACGTGGACGAGGTAGCATCACTGGAGGACCGGAGGTTGCTCGTGGTCCTACTTCTACTCAATAGCAGCCATATAGTATTTGGACGCTGAACCCTTCAGTATTGAAGTGAGAAAATGATGGACAACCAACGCCTTAGTGCTCATGATTTCGGATGACTTATGACTTGGGCCTTGACGATAGGGCTCGTGTCGAGTCTATACGTCGGAGGTCTACAATTATAGGTCGTGGACATAAGTGCTGAGTGTTTAGAAACCCTTATATAGGCTGTTTTCTGTAGGATATTTGCGGAAGCAAATATAATGCAGTTCAGCCTTGATTGACCTCTTGCTGTGAAAGCGTCGAATATATAATGATTCTATATTGCCTTTGGGTCAGCACTATCTCGGTCTATTTAAAGAAGAATCTCCTGGCTATCTGGGTGCAAGTCAACTCTGCCGGCAGCAAGCTATGTAGAGGCAAGCAGTCATATATATCTAACTCAGCTTTCTCCTACCCTACGGGGTATATCAAGGTGAGAGTAGCAATTGATCAAGCTCTCCTTTGTGTTTCTTTTCTGCTGCAAAGAGACAGTTGGAGCGAGCTTAGCTGGCGATTAGTTGCTCTGATTAGGGCTAATTATTATCAAATTATGACATCTCAATAATTTGCACTTCCTGGTTGGCCTACACTTCTCGTATACTTACTTCATTTACGATGAAGAGATTCCTACCGGCTTCTGGCAATACGTATGGTTTACGGATGAAGTCCACTTCCAATCCGTGAAACTCCAGAACAAAGCGGAATACGAGCTCCGCTATCCACTGCTACCGGGGATTGTCGGGCGACGGCTCTTTGTTGACAAGCACTGGCCGCGAGTTTTCGTTATATTGCCCTTTTGTTGTTGCCCACTGGTAAAGGTATTTGGGACCCGTTTTCCACCAGCGTATCACCATTTCAAATTCCAACTGTTTCTGATCACTACCATATATAGGTAGAGAGCTAGCACGGGAAGTGGTGGCGTGGCACCTCCTGGGTTGGATGATGATCTTATCTCCAGAGGCGAGAGCTTCGAAAGACGATTGCTGGCACTGACATCCCGATAAATCCAGTCCGGCGTATCAGATAGATAGTATCGTGGACCATAACGCTCAAACGGGGAGCTAGCGAGCAGATTGATGGGAAAAAAACATGGAGGTGCAGATCCGGCACTGGATTCGACTGGGTTAAGGAGCTCATCTGCCTGTGCCTCTGCCCGAGACTCAATCCCGTCGGAACGCTCATTATAAAACCAGTCACTCTTGGCCCGCATCTCTTTCTGTCGCATAGTCGCCATCATAAGAGATTTGCGAGGTTTCATCCCCGAACTCGATTTGCTGATTGAATTGAGAGTTTCAGCCTCTTGAACTGACTGGTAGGGCAAGTTCTACCTATCTTGGCTTCCCATCACCTGCGCAGCGCAGCGCTATGGTTCACTTACTTGAAAGGTGCATTCAGAAGCTTTCGCGACTCGTCTTGACTCTTTCGAGCATTCCATATTCTCACCACCTCTTTCCATCATATTGATACCCTTGATCCGTCCCAGCTCTTCCATCTGTTGATAGCATAGTGTAGCAGTCTTCCTTCTCGCATAGGATTGCACAAGCCCCAATAATTAAAACAAGCTTGAGGTAATCAGGACATCTCTTCAGCTTTGGGAGGAAAGTATTGGATAATCCCACGCTCTCCTTGATTGGCAAGACTGATCTCCTCTTCTGGATGACTAAATTTTATGAAATTGAAAGCAATTACTGACCAAAGCTGCTGTCGCTGTGATGAATTGTCTACCATATCATAGATATAAGTCCCTACACACACAGTGAATCTCTGGAATGCTATACCAACGAAGTGGAATTCATCTTCACAAGCTCCAGCGCTGGGCATATGATAGAGCTCACAATTCTGGTCGTGCAAGGCGGTAGATAGGTACCGTAGAATTGGATCTCCAAAGCAAGATATTGATAACCAATTGCACTGATGCCACTTAGCATACCATTGCTCGATACAGGACTAAGAAAACCAAAGAACAAATTATTGTGTAAGGAGCACACTGGTTTTGATTGCCCAAGTGTAGGATTGAATTCGTCGTCGTCGCGTCCGAAGCTCATCCCTGTCGACATCTTTCGCCGAGCTTGAAGATCAAAATCATCTCGTCCTCTTTCGATTACGACAAGTCCAATGTAATGTTCCGCCGCCAGCTTCTCCGGAAACCTATTTTTCTCCCCCTCAAATCCAAAATTCACTCCTCACCCTCCTCTCGCTTTGGCTCTTCCACAACTAAAGAATCCCGCCGCCGTGCCCAAATCGGCCGCTTGCTATCGCGCCTCCCACGCTTTTTGCAACCCTACACCAGCACCCTCCGCACCGCCCCAACATCCAGCATAATCTCCTTCCTCATCCTCCATGAAATCACTGCTGTCGTGCCTCTCCTCGGGCTGGCCAGTTTATTCCACTTCGGCGGGTATCTACCGGAGAGCTGGACTGAGGCACGGTATATACGGGAGGGAGTAGAGAAGTTTGGACGGTATTTTGGGCGGAAGGGATGGTTTGGGTTTACGCCTGCGTCGACTGGGGGAGAAGCTAAGGTGGCGGTTGTAGGAGGTGAAGTCAGACAAGGAGACGCAGAGGAGTTGAAGAGTGAATGGATTGAGCAGGTGGGGAGTCGATGGGGTGTTAGTGAGGGGAGTGGCAGAATACTGGTCGAGTTTGCTACGGCTTATGCTATTACGAAGGTGTTTCTGCCTGCGAGGATACTGGTGAGTGTTTGGGCTACACCGTGGTTCGCCAGAGTGGTTCTGAGCAAGCTTGGTGGTGGGTTTAGGAGAGTCTTCGTACGCACGCCGAAAGCACCTTGATCTACGACAAATATATAAGCTGCACACTGAGGACTGGCGTGCAAAGAGAGTCGATATATGTTCTATCTCAGGACTTTTGTACTATCCACCATGTGTCATCGATATACTCGAAGATTGTCGGACAAGATGTGCAGATACGAGAGGGCGAGATATCTACTTCTCGTAGACCCAGTCGTGTTGAGCGCTCTTCCAGGATTGAACATCGCCCTCCTTGAACCAGAGAGCAATCTCCTTCTTGGCGTTCTCAACAGAATCGGAACCGTGGCAGACGTTGCGTCCGACACTGGCAGATGTTAGCGGACTTCATACAGCATGGGGATGAATGAACGTACTCGATGGCGAAATCACCACGGATAGTACCTGGCTGTGAAGCAAGTGGGTTGGTGGCACCGAGGAGGACTGGCATATATTAGATGTGGTCCAAGGTCTGGGTATTGATGGAAAATACCACGGCCGGTCTTGACGGCATCACGACCCTCCCAAACCATGGCGCAGATTGGTCCGCTGCTCATGTCTATATATTATGTTAGATGTAATAGAAGGCATGGCCAAAGGTGCTTGCGTACACTGTATGAGTCCTGGGAAGAAAGCCTTCTCAGAGAGATCCTCGTCTGCATGATTGTCAGTTCTAGAACGCCATTGCTACTGGTAGGTAGGTACGAACAATGCTTCTCGAGGTGGGCCTTTCCTGGGCTGACCAACTTAATGGCAGCGAGCTTGTATCTATTTGCTATCAACATCTACCAGTTGTACCTTGATAGTCTGGCAACATACCCACGAGCCTCGAAGCGGGTAATGATAGGACCGATGAGTCCACGCTGTCTCGTCTGTCAATCTCTCTTCTCTTCCACACCATTGATTTTATAGCATACCTGAACACCGTCTGGCTTGATGGCAATGAAGCTGTTCTCTAGTCAGTTACACCGCCAGCCTTTCGCCTCAGTTCATGAGTTCGACATACGTTTGCTCGGTAGACATATTGGCGGATTTTTCGTGTAGAGTTATTCTGGGAGTTTTTTTCTTATAAGATAATCGTTTGATGGAGGGTTTGTGTAGTGGGGGAGGGGAGGGGTTAAGATCTTGGCTTTTTGAGGTTCGCCAAGCGAAAGCAGGAGAATACCCTAGAGTTTCAAGCCAATCAATATGCAGTACCTAGACATCACTAAGGGGACACCTTGAAGCTGCTGACCATCTGAATAGCTTCATACTTATTGATCTGTGGAAGCAATTGCTGGATAACCACCTCCTTTACCTCTATCCTATGCTTTATATACCGTAGGCATACGAGGATGCATGTTTCGTCGAATTTGTCCGTCCAAAGGACAGCTTGTTTGGTACTTGTAGCTTTGAGTTGTCTCTTCACTCCTGCCAGTGAGACAACCCACTGTACTTCCCTATCTTTTATTTAGCTGATAATGGGCAGTTTCCGTGAAGTATGAGAACTTCAAAACCTGTGACCAGGCAGGTTTCTGCAAACGAAACCGACAGTATGCCGATAGAGCAGTAGCAGCTGGGTCAAGCTGGGATGTGCCATATCAAATAAGTCCAGACACGCTGAGCTGGAAGAACGGCCTGCTACAAGGCACAATCCTCAAAACCATAAACGAAGATGGCGAGACGGTCCGGTTACCAATCACCATTTCATTTCTCGAGTCTGGGTCTGCGAGAGTGGTTATCGATGAGGAGAAGCGCCAAAAAGGAGAGATCGGGTTGAGACACAACAGCAAAGCGAAGAAGCAACGTTACAATGAGGCAGAGTCATGGGCGATCGTTGGTGGACTGGCACCGAGTACTACTGCTACCGAAGAAAGGGATGCGAAAAAAAGCGTAGTGAAATATGGAAAGGACGGCCAGTTTGAAGCAGTGATCACATTTACTCCATTCGGCATAGACTTCAAGAGAGGCGCTATCACTGAGGTGAAGCTTAATGACAGAGGTCTGCTAAATGTTGAGCATTGGAGACCAAAAACAGACAAGCTGGAGCCGGAGAAGAAGGGGGGAGAAGAGGAGACGCCTGTTCTTGAAGTCCCAGCCCAAGAGGATGAGAGCACATGGTGGGATGAATCATTCGGAGGATCGACCGACTCAAAGCCAAGAGGCCCAGAGAGTGTTGGACTAGACATCACCTTCCCAGGATATTCTCATGTCTATGGCATTCCAGAACATTCCGGACCACTGTCGTTGAAAGAAACCCGTGCTACAGAGGGGAATTACCAAGACCCATATCGGTTATACAACGCCGATGTATTTGAGTACATCATCGATAGTCCCATGACTCTCTACGGTGCCATCCCCTTCATGCAAGCTCATCGCAAAGATTCGACAGTTGGCGTGTTCTGGCTCAATGCTGCTGAGACCTGGATTGATGTAATCAAGGAGAAAGAGGCACACAATCCATTGAGTCTTGGAATTGGCTCTAAAACTGACACCAAGACTCACTGGTTTTCTGAGAGTGGTTTGGTAGACGTATTTGTCTTCCTTGGACCAACGCCAAAGGATGTCACCAAAGCATATGGTGAACTCACTGGTTACACTCAACTTCCCCAAGAGTTTGCTATCGCATACCATCAATGCAGATGGAATTACAACACAGACGAAGATGTCAAAGATGTTGATCGCAAGATGTCTAAGCACCAAATCCCCTATGATGTTATTTGGCTTGATATCGAGTATACGCACGAAAAGGAATACTTCACTTGGGACCCACTAAATTTCCCAAATCCTACTGGGATGCTTGCACAACTTGATCAGTCTGAACGAAAACTGGTTGCCATCATAGATCCTCATATCAAGAACACCAACAACTACCACATTGTCGATGAACTGAAGAAGAAAGGTCTGGCCGTGCATAATAAGGACGGCAATATCTATGAAGGTTGGTGCTGGCCAGGATCTTCCCACTGGATCGATTGCTTTAACCCTGCCGCTATCACTTGGTGGAAGTCGCTGTTCCAGTACTCTGCTTTCAAGGGTTCTGCTGACAATCTATTCATCTGGAATGATATGAACGAGCCGTCTGTCTTCAATGGACCAGAAACTACTATGCCAAAGGACAATCTGCACTATGGTGATTGGGAGCATCGTGATGTACACAACATCAATGGAATGACGTTCCACAATGCCACTTACCAGGCTCTGCTCTCTCGCAAGAAGGGCGAGCACAAGCGACCATTCGTTCTGACTCGATCTTTCTACTCTGGATCTCAACGTCTTGGCGCTATGTGGACTGGTGATAACGAGGCAAAATGGGACCATCTTGCTGCAGCTTTCCCTATGATACTCAATTTAGGTATTGCAGGCTACCCTTTTGCCGGTGCAGATGTCGGGGGATTTTTTGGCAATCCCGAGAAGGAACTTCTTACCAGATGGTACCAGGCTGGTGCCTTCTACCCTTTCTTCCGAGGTCATGCCCACATCGATACTCGTCGCCGAGAACCATATCTAGCGGGAGAGCCTTATACTGGTATTATCTCGCGTGCACTACGTCTGAGATACTCTCTACTCCCTGTATGGTATACTGCTTTCCACATAGCGTCTGTCGACGGCACACCCATCATTCGCCCACACTTCTTCGAGTACCCATCCGACGAAACAGGATTCGCGACCGACGACCAGTTCTTCATCGGTAGCACCGGTCTTCTTGTTCATCCAGTCGTCACTGAAGGAGCAGAGAGCGTCGAGATGTACATCCCTGACACCGAAGTCTACTATGATTACTTCGACTACAAAGGCTACGAAGGAAAGGGTGTTCACACCATTGAAGCACCACTCGACAAGACCCCTCTTCTAATGCAAGGCGGCCACATAATCCCCCGCAAAGACCGTCCTCGTCGCAGCAGCGGCCTCATGAAGTTCGATCCCTATACCATCGTAATCGTGCTCTCCATAGCTGGTACCGCAACCGGTGAGCTCTATGTTGACGACGGCGACTCCTTCGACTACGAATCAGGAGCCTATATTCACCGCTCTTTCGACTTCGAGAATGGAGTCCTTGAGTCGAAGAACATTGGAGTTAAGGGCAAGCTGACAGACAAGTATCTGAAGACTATGAAGAATGTTGGTGTTGAGAAAATTATTGTTGTGGGTGCCCCATTGGAGTGGAAAGAGAAGACGACAGTGAAGGTCGGGAAGACCGAGGCGAGCGTTGAATACCACGCTGGCGAGCCGGATAAAGCGCCTTGGTTCTTGGTGAAGAAGCCAAAGATCGCCATTGGAGAGGACTGGAAGATCGAGATTTAGGTAGGAATCCGTGCTGATGCGAAGGATTGCAGTAGATCATAGATGAAATGTACAAATCATGCCACAATTCCAAGTTGGAATTTGTTCTATCTTGGTGCTATATATCTTACTGTATCGATCAATTGATCTTGGATTATATACATGACTTTCAAAGCCTCTTCAAACCTTTTCACTTTAATAATTTCAAAAAAGCAGTCACCTGCAAAGACTCAGCCGAATTATGGAAAGGAGAAGATGCCTTGATTGTTATGCTACCTTTCAGCCTCACTTCAGTCATGGGGCACTAATAGTCAACGCTAGTGGTGGTATCTTAGAAGATTCCAGGAACCATCTTTTTGCAATACACCAACTTAATTTTTTGAGCTCTTCTTTACTAAGCCAGCATATCCTCCATCTGCCAGATCTTTCTTCACACGTTGACTCGACAACATATCTCCCAACATTCTTCATAGTAAGTGGCTAGCACTGAGAACCACAGTAAGCTCTCCGCCTTCAATATACTCTAGCCAATATCTAACTCTTCCGTCAGACATCCAATAAACTCCTCGGCAACTTCACCCACGCCTACCCATTCCACACGATAGATCCTACGAACTTCTACATGGGCCTCGAGACTCTCACCTGCATTCTTAAAGGCCAAAAATTTCCCATGGGCGAGGCTGATCTCGGTAGCTTCATCATGTATGGTTGCTCTATACACCCTAAGTTGCGGGAGGAGGCTCTCATAAATGGAGAACTGATTGATCGCGCGCCTGATGAGTGGAACAACCATCGTCGTGGCCTCGCCAATATATTCGACAACCATGTTCTGAGTGGTGATTTCCTGAACAATTTTTACGCACCCGTTGGGACGACTATGTGGGCATAAAGGAGGCGGTGATCTGATTCACAACAGTATCATGGAGCGAGGTGACCTTGAGGGAATCATATTGCACGGGAATGGTAGTCAACAGGCACAGGCTTCTGCTGTTGCTGTTGCAGCTGCGGCTGCGGCTGCGGCTCAAGGACGCATGCAGTCTCATCCTTGGTTTCGGAATGTTCAGGGTGCTAGAGGGGCATTTGCCAAAACCAAGGCCTTTGTACGAACGCACTCCCATATGCCTCTGCGAAGAAAGTTAAGGGCAAGGACAAGCAAAGATGGAACTAGCTCAGGTGATCTCACTAAGGAGTCTGAGAATTGTCGCAACGCTCCAAAGGTGGCAGAAGAAAAGCGAGCTCAAGCTGATGATCCACCTGGCAAAGCAGTGGCTTTTACTTCTGCTAGTGACCTCAACAAGACCATGCGTTCCAGTATTCTGAAGTATGATGAAAGACCCGAAGAATCAAAAGCTTATCAAGGATTATGCGAGGCTCGGCTGGCTAATGCTGCTGTTCAAGCGGTATTGATCTGACGAATAGCAAGAAAGAACATAAGAAGAAGAAGAAGAAGAAGAAGCGGGGCCTGAAACAGGATCAGATTGCTACAAACACTGGGGATGCCGTCAAGGAGGCTACAGCAACAGAAAACCCTCACACCAGCCAGCCTGCATCTGAGAAGAAGCATGGCTAATTTGGCATGGAAGTCGGCAGCAACAAAGGTGGAACTAAGGAATGTCTACAGCTACGATCAAAGGCAAATACAAAGGCAAGTGCAAAGGAGAATCTGCGGGGCTTGTTGTAGGAGTTTCCGGTGGAACCGCTGGTATGGAACTTGGTCATAACATCAACCCTATGGTTGAGTGGAAGAAAACTGAAGTCAGACCTCAAACTGCGAACACCACTCTCACAGCTAAGCAACTGAAGAACAAGGCTCATTGGGCTAAGACCAGGATGTTCAAGGCCAAAGACAACGTCAAGGACAAGATACTATTGGAGGTGGATGGTAATGAGCACTAAATCTTGCGATCGGGGCCATAAAAGGAGAGGCACGTATGGGCTAAGAGGCAGAGAGATTTCAACTTCCAGTATTCACGAATCAGATGTAGGCCAGATAAGTGTAAATGTGTGAGATGATTCGTAATATTCTCTTCACTCGCACTTCCACACCACTTGCCCTTCGCTAACAGCCTCCTTGCAGTTGACTACAGTGGATTTGTCGTCTAATACCTCAGTAGGAGTTCTTATCATTTAATTCGTTCTCCACCAACATTCCATATCATAGATGTCCAGCTCTGACTCACGTCTTTCATTCTCTGACATAACGTCACATTGAACGGCATGCTCCGCCTCAACAAGACCTCAAAAGCTTCTCTATGAGCTTTGGAAACACTGACTTCAAGTAGCGTACCAAACTTCGTCGGCTCCTTCGCGAATCCGCCTACCACATCCCTGGCTTTCCTCTCTCCAAGTAGGTACTCAATCACAGCGTACGAGTGCAGCCAAATGCCATTCCAGACCACGCTGAGCCAATCTTCTTGTTGCCGAGTCTCACAGCTCTGGTGGGTCCTCTGCCCAACTCTAGCGCCCCAACAGACTTTGTCGGTTTACCGAGCGACAACTTGTGCAAGCTTATACTCAGATCTGCGTCTTCGTCAGGTGCGGCGCTCTCGGCTTCTCTGTTGAGCAGCACTGAAGGCAGAAGTTCCAGAGGCCGGAAAGCAATATCTTCGTCTTCTCTGCTGCGCATACGAGTCAGATGGCGGACAAATCCGTGTTGGCTGGACTTGACGGCTGCATACAATGGCGATCCAAAGAACCGACTTTGTTGTCTTTGCGAATCTCCCTCAGGCTGGCAGATATGCTTCAACTTCAGTACTGCACCACGATTCAATATACGTATATGAGACGATTGTCTACCTCGCTATGAAGTAATGGGGCGGCTTGGTGTTCTATCACGATGGTCTGATACACTCCAGGCACCTCCAACGCATGCAGTCTCTCTGCCTCCGGGATGTGCAGCTTATTCAGGATCGCGTGCAAGAACGCCGAGACGTGGAGCTACCAGTCATGCGCGGAGCTCGCAGGCTCGCAATCCTCGTCCAATGCACACGATATCTTATGAACGGAGGCCTACCATTGGCCAGACGAAGCTTCATGGAGGCACGAATTTCGAGTGAAGATACTGTCGCTTCAACCACCGATATGAACAGCTCTGGAGGAAAATGAGCCATCTTGAAACGATGAAGATTAAATGTTGCTGCAAAATGGACACTGAACAACAGCCGGGGCCCAGGGCAGCTAGACAAGCCATAAGTTTCCTCCTTACTATGGGCGCTGCGGAAGGGCCGCTGTTCACCGAATGTGCTGGCCACAAGACTTGCGTCTGCCGCCTTCGTAGTACTGGATGAGTGTTGTTGTCGTCTATGCCTACTTATTTCTTCGCCTATTTGTTAGCATCTCAGGAGGGCGCAACAGGTGACAAATCACTGTCCGTACCCGCGCATGGGCCAACAACACCAGTATTCAAAAAGAGCCTCCAAATCAGATAAATATTTAAGTGGTAACGTAACATTACCACTTGTTACCCCTAATAGGGTTGCCACCTGATCTTTGCAGCTCGGCACATCTTCTAGGTATGTCGGCGATACGGTCTCGTATCTCTTCCATTGTAATCTTGTCCCATCCCTCTTGAGTAGCCTCCTTCATTTCCTCCTTGCTATGCTACCCATCTTAAGCCATTGCTCTTTCCACTTCCGTCCGCATGACTCCGAAACCGAGTTATTCTTCGAAATCGCCCGGAGCGACATTGGCCCTCCATCACGAGCTAGCGCATCGAAAAATCGACTCTTGCGCGTAGTCGTGGCTTCTTTGCCCTGTAAAAATTCGGGGTTTGGCGACCGAAAAGGATTCAATCGTGTTAGTCGTCCCATGACTGCAAGTGATTTTTTTGTTTGCGGAGAGCGCGATTTACAGGTTTTGGTGTTACTGGCGGGTGCGCACAGAATTCTGTCACCCCCTGTTGCGCGTTCTGAAACGTTGAACAAACAGTTTGCACTTCCAGGTTTCTTTGCGTGAATTTACCATTTTGCGTCACGCGGTTGATGCGTATCTGAAAGTTGGCGTGATTTTGGCGTCATATGCGCAGATCAAATGTATAGATGGTAAATGCGGCCAGTTGAAAAGTTCAACGATAGAATTATTTATATCACACGTAATGGCTGTCACCATCTGTATAAAGTGCTTTGCGAATTTTAAAGTGTGTTTTCTAAACAGGGTGCCAGCCTCTAATCCTTGAGCTCCCGAGTAGGCGCATCCTCATGGGGATCTTCGATATCCTTCGGCTTCGTCTCCATCTCTCCAACTGGTAGCATGTTGAGATGATCTTCTTCGCGATCCAATTCGCGATACATCAACCAGAAACATGTTCCGCCGAAGAAACTGATCAAAGCCATCGTACCATAGTTCCACACCAGTAACGGATCAGTGCTGAGTGGTACAAGCGCTTCGCCGATAGCAGCTGAGATAGCAGACATGAACAAAGCAACGGAGGTGACGAGCGAACGCATGTTTCTGGGTGCCTTGGAGAAAGCATACTCAAGTGAAGTGATTGATGCAAAAATTTCGGAAATAGCGATGAGCACATAAGATCCAGTCTGTGCCCAGACGTTGATATCGACCGTAGGACAGGTAGTCTCGCCATCGCCTCCAAGTGAAGCAGGAAGGAGTCCAGCCGCGTCACTGCCACACACTGACTTCTTGTAGATATAGTATTGGATGACACAAGCCCATACCATTGCCAATGAACCACAGTAGAAACCGGCTGCGATCTTCTTGATTGGGGAGAAGTTGATTTTTGCTTTGCGCAGAGCTGGATATATAAAAAGATCGAAGATGGGGATCAAGATGATCAAGGCGAATGGATCGAGATTAGACAAGATATCGTTGGGAAGTCCGTTCAGTTTCATTACTGCAGCTTGGGATGTGAGATTGTTGTTGATCTGATTGTAAGTGACCCAGTACAGAGGATACCATAGGAACACCGAGCAAGCTGCAAATCCACGAGAAACTTCGTCGACCCAATGGTCATCGAACGTCATCCACGATGGTCTTTGCGAAGATGCTATAGCCGATGGCTTGACCCGTTCCCAGAACATTCCGTCGTGGAGACGTTTGTAGGTAGTAACAGGATTGATAGACCAGCAGCCTTTATTTGCGCGAAGAAAGAGCTTTACAGCCTTGCTCAAGACTGAGCCTGTTGGAGGTGTTCGTGTATAACGATCTCTGCCGTACCACATAACCAGAGGACAAATGCAGAGCATAAGGGTTGGCAGTAGGTATGCGAGCCAGAAGCCAACATACTTCTCCGAGTAAACCATTCCAATTTGACCAACCAATGCCCCAATGTTGATGAACAGATAGAAGTAGTGGTAGACACGACTGGATGTAACGGCAGGATCCACAATCACCCTTTCCCCCCCTTTCGTCGTTTTGATGGTCATCTTCGTCATAGGAAGTTGCTCGGCGATCAGCGGTGAGATGTTTGGCTTGAATGCTCCCGTGCCAACGCCCATGATGAGAAGACCGATTATAAACGCCGCAAGAGAGTTTTGAGGCTTAGTGATAACTGGCGGAATGGCCGATATGACCAGAATGACGTGGCCAAAGATTGCAATAACCAAAGCCATGCAGATTGTTCGGTATCGTCCAAAGTAAGCGTCAGCGACATATGCTCCCAGGAGAGGAGTCAGATAGACCCAGAATTGATTGAACGTTCCAATGCCGGTAGAGGCTTGTTGGCCCATATCCAGTGCACCGGACTGGCCTTCGAAGCCAGCTCCTGTGGAAGAACCCGCCGGAAGAGGCTGCTGTATGAAGTTGGTGCTGCGACTATTAGCCCGTTGCTCAACAAAAAGTTACGGCAGCTGCTTTACATACAAAACGACAGTAGTTCCGTAGTAGGAGAAGCGCTCGACGAGTTCAATGAAGGCGATTGTGTAAACTCCCCATGGGATGGTGTCAGCGACCCGGCGAAGGGTGCGAAGTTCGTCATCTGTGGGAAGAGTCTCATTGTCGGACAGACCATCGCGAGCCTCACCAGAGACACGAACAAGAGATTCGCGTCTCTTCTCAACATCCTCAACATCATGAGCTGCGGCGTTGACGACAGGGTCAACGATTCTGGTCGTCATATTGTATTGTGTTTTCAGGCTGAAGAACCAAACGCCTCTGCCTTGGACCTCGGAAGGGGGTAAGGGGGAATTATATGAGCATCTGGCATAGCGGAAGATGAAGAGGCGACTATAGAAGTAGGTTGATAAATGATTCTCCTATCATTCGCCGTGCGTGACTGTAGGTTAGTTAGCTCCTTGTTCAGGCTTTGAGAGCGGGCGAAGTGTAACGTAAACCAGGATTAGCCCCTGACGACTTGAGTATCCGAACGCCCATACTGCAGTTCGATTAATTGCCTATCGTGTGGCTGGCGAAGACCCCGGGCAAGGGTTGAAAGTGGATGCGGATGCGGGTCCAGACTGCTGCTGCTGCTGCTGCTGCTGCCAGCCAGCCAATCTGCCCGTTGCGTTGCGTCGGCCATTCGAGGTCGATCTTACCTCATGCACTACGCTAGAATAGCCGTAGAAGGCAGCTTGTTATTCACATCGCGGAGCTACATGGAGCTACATGCCACATTGGGCAGGATCACCGATCCTAGATAGGGATGGTGTTCCGAGATATGATAACAGATCGCAGATCGCATACCTCGTTTACTTAATGCCGAGCTACAAATGTGGAGCAGCTGTTTCAATATGCAAATCCAAATCCAGTAGACAGTCAGGTGGACTTGCGGTAAGGTTTATTTAGCTTTCAGTCGTTAGTATATTTGCACCGGCTGCTGTTCTAAAGAGGAAAGAGACTGCTGGGGGTCGAGTCAGGCAAACTGACCTTGAAGTTTCGGCAATGATGGAACATGTAGCAGCGATCGCCCTTACCAACTACTGGCTCAAGATCCAGCCCCCGCATCTGGTAGATGGAGCATTTCCGCTGGATCTTGTCCGATGCTTCGGCACAACACCTACATAGATAGGATTAGACGACGTGGGAGGAGTATCTGTTGGAGTGTCTGTTGGAGTGTCTGTTGGAGTGTCTGTTGGAGTGTCTGTTGGAGTGTCCGTTGGAGTGTCCGTTGGAGTGTCTGTTGGAGTATCTGTTGGAGCTCTGTTAGAGTTCTGTTGGGGAGGTATCATTGAAAAGCGGCGTTGGGTGCATTTTGTACCCACTGGCTTCGATGATTAGCTTGGCAGAAGATTCTAGAGTTGGGGGGGGGCGTGCACACAGACGAGGGACTAACGCTTATTCGGGCCTGTGCGAAGTAAAGCCGGTCTCGTCGACGTTATAGAAATCGCAGTCCACCACCCCGTATCTCGCCCGCATATTTTGTGCCGGTCGAAGCCACGCGCCAATTAACCCAGGGCCTTTGCACGAGGCTCTTTGAAAGTCGTAAACGCGATTAAAACGCGTCTTTAACTCTGGTCGTCGAGCTACGAATCGATGTGCCCAGAGCTTTCCGACGTGTTTGGCCCTACACGAATCGAGAAGGTACTTCGCCATATCTTCAACATCAGGCAGCCGGGGCGAAAACCCTCTGGGATCCCAGTCGGGTATATATTAAACAAGTAATTCCTCCCCTACTTCGGTCAGTTTCTGCACTGCTGGTCGTCGTTCGGGGAGCAAAGTAGCGCCGTTCATTCTGTTGGTAAGTGCTGGATAAGGTATACTGTGGATTTTTGCAGCTCTTCGACGACTTGGATTTTTGGATGATTGAATAGCTTCGACAGCTAAGATGATTCGTGCTTCGTTAGTTAGTGTTTGCGTGATTAGTTGTTGAGAAAACGCGTGTTGAAGTTGAAAGGTAGGAAATTCGGAAAAAGTGATCGGAGTACTGATATGGCCAGGGTACTGATAAGCCACGTTATACCGTTATGCCATTATACCGTTTACGCCATTATACCGTTTACCCTTATACCATTATACCGTTTACCCTTATACCATTATACCGTTTACCCTTATACCGTTATACCGTTTACCCTTATACCTTTATACCGTTTACCCTTATACCGTTATACCGTTTACCCTTATACCATTATACCGTTTACCCTTATACCTTTATACCGTTTACCCTTATACCTTTATACCGTTTACCCTTATACCTTTATACCGTTTACCCTTATACCTTTATACCTTCTTGCTATACAGCAGACACTTGGACGTATTCTGCATTGGAACCCCTGGGTTTGCTGGTTGCGGATGAGGGTTCTGGCCAAATTTGATGGACTAGATGGCTATAGTTCAATCAGATACCGAGTCAAGCCATAAGCAGTCCTGGGGTAACACACAGCTTGGAGAAACAAGGTTTTATCATCGGCCGTAAATACCGTTGACGATGTACGTCATTGGCTTGCAGCCATACAGGGGATACAAGAATACACCGGAAAGCAAGTCAGTGGGGAAGCCAGTCAGTGGGGAAGCCAATCGGCCTGGGTCACTTTCGCAAGAGGATTTGGTCACGAGTTACACAGGCATGGCAAACACTTGAACTCTCTTCCCATTTCTTGCCACAGCTGGATTCTCTTCCAAGTTATTATCTCAGCTCTTGATAGAGCATTGGTTTTGGCGGGCTGTATGGGATCTGGTGTAGCAAACGGCACGGCTGCTGCTATCGCCAACAAAGCAGCCATCATCAGTATATGAAGCTTCATCTTTTCCCTCGCTCCGTTGGCTGCCTTGGTTGGCTCAAGGGTTCACGTCTGACTGTAAAAAAGGCTCAAGAGGTAGATATAATTGCAAAACAGCACGTAATAACAACATTCCCGGCATGGAAAGAAAAATGCAAGCATGTAAATAAATCTCTCGCTTAATCAGGGCTATTGAACTTCGCTGACCCATGATTGTCCTGCAACTCGAACCGTAGTTTCGGTAATATAGAGAAACAAGTGGTGATGAGGACATCATGCGGTTGTTGAAGAGAATTTACAAACAAGACTGTGAAGCAATGGAGCCTCGAAACAGCATACGCTGCCTACGAGCATAGCAGCCATACTAGTGAGCGTCTAACTAACAACTTGGACGACTTTACCTGAGTCGACTGGATAGGGTGTACGCGAGATGTGCTTCTTGGATCCCTTAGACATTTGGGAAGACGGTTGAAGCCCCCCCCCCCACACAATGGGAGAGGAAGTGTAGATCGCGTGACCAACTCCCCGAATCTCGTTACATAGACTTCTTACCTCACATCGCAGGACAACCATCCATTAAGAGCGCATCACTTCACATAACTCTCCAATGGACTGAGAAATGCTGTTCCTTTTGAATGTTTGCTTCACCGTTCGGTTGGAGCTGACGACCCGCTCTCCTAGTGCTGTCCAATCATAGTCGCTGTCAGTGTCGCATTTGTTGGTCCATGCAACTTGCGGCCGTATCGCAACTCGAAGCCGCGACGGGGAATGGTAGATGGTAGACTGTACAGACCGCATCTTGGCAATGTCCGCACTCGTCTAACGGGTTCAGGGAGTCAAGCAGCGAGTTGTATGCTTACCACGTTGCTGTATCTCTCGACGTCTGCTCATCAGCAGCGATTGTTTTAAGGACGACTACATCCTGTTCAAAACACAGGAAGGTTTTGTATCCTCGCTTCCACTTGAGATACTGTTGGCATCCTGAAGAAAGTGAGCAAGGATCTGGCGGTTTGGTAAGGAAAAGCAAGTTGAGAGACAACTTTTCGAGGGCGCTTTCACTGTTGTGCCCGGGCAAAAGTTGATTGATGAGAGCAGCTTGCCATGGATCAAGAGAAGCACAGCAATATCTTGGCTCAGGACAGTGCTCTCCCAGTAGCTTCCATACGCGATGTTGTCCATGAACCATCCAACAACGAGCATGAAATCCGTCGGAGATGTGCAAAACCGCTGAAGGGATGGAGACTAGCTTCGGTGCTCATCTGGTAAGTACGACATAGCCGATAAATTAGACCAAAACTGACTGGCGAGGCAGTCTGGCTGCCGGTCTCTTGCTTTCCATCATGGACACGTCTATCATAGCAACCGCGCTAGTGACCATCTCGCAAGACTTCAATGGCTTCGACAAGTCCAACTGAACAGTATTGGCCTACACGATGACTTGTATGGGTTCGTGATGCATCCTCATACATCTCGATCTCGCTAACAAGATGGTGGTGCAAGCTTCGCTGTCATATTCCCTCGCCTTAGTGACGTGATCGGCCGTAAAAGAGTAGTCTTCCTTTCTTGCGCAATTTTTACCTTCTTTTCACTAGCCTGCTGTTTGGCTCAGACATTGGTCCAACTTATCGTCTTCCGAGCTTGCAGGGTATCGGCGGCTCGGGATTATACTCGATGGCGATGGTCATGTTTCCTGAAGTCACACCGCCTAGCTTGTCTATGATGATGTCTGCTATTTTTGGCACCGTTATTTCAATGGCTGGTAGGAATAGTTCTTGTGTCGTCTCACTGTAATGATGGTAACGTGATAAGGTGTCCTTGGACCGATCCTAGGTGGAATCATAGCTAGGTATACGACATGGCGTTGGATTTTCTTGATGAAGTGGGTTAGCTATCTCCATCGTCGCAAATGAGCTGATAGACTGACTGGGTGGCTTAGTGTACCTTGCGGTGTCCTCATCATGATTCTCACCTCCGTCGCATGGTTCAGACACGGCGCCGACAGCACCGCCAAACGCATCACATTCGCACAAATGGACTACCTAGGAGGCACACTGCTACTCTCCGCCTCGGTGCTGCTTATATTCTCACTCCAGGAAGGAGGCAATCGAGAGTTTTCCTGGAGCGGACCAGTGCTGATCTCCACACTTGTGTTGGCGGGCGTGTGTTTCGTGTTGTTTGTAACTTGGCAAGCCTTTCTCTACAAAAAAGAGTCCTCAATTCTAGCGATTATACCTCTGAGGTTGGCGAGAAGAAGAGCCATTGCTGCTAGTGTTTTGTAAGTCAGCCCACAGGTTTCATTCCAGACAGTAGCACTTTTCTAAACGTCGTAGATACACCACAATCACGGGTTTCTCGTTCCTGGTCGTACTGATCAGTCTCCCACAACGCTTCCAGATAGTCAATTTAGACGATACCGTGATGGCTGGTATCCACTTGCCCCCCATGTTGATATCAGTAGGCTTCGGGTCAGCAGTCGGCGGCATGGCATCCGTGAAGCGAAACAACACATTCCCTGTTTTTTTGCGTCGCCTGTTGCTTGATACTTCTGGGATGTGGTCTCCTATCGACTGTCAACGACAGTCTAAAGATTCCTGCGAAGATGTATGTCTTTGAGATGATTCACGGCCTTAGGATCGGGTTGACTATGAGTAATGTTACTCTCATGGTGACAGTAGAAGCTGAATTCGAAGATACTGGTGAGCCCTTTGGCCTTTACTACGCGTAGCCAAGAGCAACAGTTAACGAGATTCAAGCTGTCGCACAAGGAATAATCTCGCAAGCACGCATCTTCGGTGGCAGCATCGCCATCGCCGTCTCCTCCATAATCTTCAACACCAAAGCACAAGCATCGCTCGTCAACGTCCTGACCCCACAGCAACTCAGCACTTTACACAAATCACCAGCAGTCATCGCAATGTTCTCGCTATCGGAGCAGATAGCAGCGCGATCGGTCTTTGCAGCTTCGTTCAACGAGACGCTGCGAGTGTGCACCTATGTTTCGGCGCTTGGAGTAGTGGTGACCCTGTTCATGTACCAGAAGCATCCGAGGGATGTGATGGAGAAGAAGAACGAGATGATGGAGCATCAGAGGAGGAATATGGAGGAGCAGATGATGGAGAGGTAGTGCTCCAAAAGAGACACAGAGTAACATACCGAGGTTAGCATCCACGTGTCTGGCCTGAGCTTGCTACATAATTCACTTATGTAAAACTGCCTTATACATTACATAAAACAGGAACGTGGTGTAATGATAGCATAAGTTTCCGAGGATTACACGCTTTGCCTGGTTTCTCTACCGTCGCTAGAGGCCAGATGTCTTTGGCTGATGAGGAGTTGCAAGCCTATGCTGGCTTGCCCAAAAAGATCCCATAGGCAGGGCGTTGGTCAGTATAGGGAGCTAGACGCTGGTTCTAATTCCGCGTGTTCCAACTCATACTATTTTTTGGCTTCCGTTTTGGTGTCTATAGAATTCAACTGCCACAGGAAAGTAGTGAAGAATACCGTCCTTTTTACACAAGGGAGATGTTTTCTGAAGCGAGCTCACTGGCTAGCTGGTTTCGCTGCTGTTTGAAGGGAGGGAAGCAGTGGAGTGTGATAGGTGTATACCATAACGCCCATTAAAATAGAACTGATATGGGGTAACATATAGGCCTCCGTAAGCAGCAGCAGAGACATATAACCAAATCAGACGTCGATCCAAGTTGTCAGTTTCAGGGGGATATATAGCAAATACCATGATCCGCCACCTAAGACCTGCTCCCCAAAGCACTGCATCAGTCCCGGACGAAGGAACGCTTATCCGCTCAACATGAAGTGCATGAACTCCTGATCTGTATCTCACATTAGCTAGCTTCCCATTCAAAGCGATAGAGCCCATACAATCAATCATTCCATCACCATCCTTGTCAACCTCCTTGATCATAGTATCCAACTCGTCATCAGTCAAGATCTCTCCAAACGACTTCATCACTCTTCGCAACTCGTCAAGTGAGATGCTTCCGCTGCCATCATGGTCGAAAACTGCAAAGGCACTCTTCATCTCGGCTTCGAAATCGACGTCTTTGGTGGGCGCTGTCATCATCTTGCAGAACTCTACAGCGGTTTCAGTGGTGAAGAGAATAGGCTGGTAAGGGGAGGGAGGGTTACCATCGAAATCAATGGTTCCGTTGCGGTCGGAATCGACTTCGTTGATCATATCTTCGATCTCAGTCTCAGTTGGATTCTGGCCGAGAGATTTCATGACCTCCTGGAGTTCCTTGATAGAGATAGTCCCTAATCACAAGATGATTAGGCCTAGGCACTTCACTAGTTGGATTAGCAGTGAACGTACCATCTCCATCAGCGTCCTGTGCCCCAATTAGCTACCATCCCGTTACCATTCAAAGAGCAAAGAGGACTTACAAAGAGCGTAAAAGCATGTCTATACGCAGCAAGTTCTTCAGGTTTCGTATGAGCCTATATTGCACACAAGTCAGCGGTACAGTTCTCGAGTATACCAGACCATGCGATAACGCTCACGTACACGAACCGGCGATGCGGGAGTTTTCGTATCCATTTTCACGGTATTTCTTTATCGAAACTGTAAGCAGCAGAAGCTCAACGCAAACTTATCAGTGCCAATTCATCTGATTCCGCAGGATTTGCACTTACGCGTATGGTGTGGTGGATGGGATGGCAGATGTAGGACTCAGCCCCGCAGTATGAGAGAGCGGTCTAGAAGTTGGTATGTCAGGTTAAAATGCGTGTTTACTGAATAACGCAACTTTGCTATAGGATTGGGTTGTTGGTGATAGTAGATGCGAGGTATAGTTGGGAGTTTGCGAGAGCTCGTACGAGAAGAATCAGTTCTCAATCTGCAGGTTGTCATCGTTGCCAAGCCTGAACACCTTGTTTCGCAAGGCGGAGTACGAGATTGAGATCACGAGAATTGCTTTTGATCTTGATGAATACCTACATTGATTGGACCAGTTGATATGTGGCTTGAAGCCTGCTATCTTGAGAAGATGACCGAGTCTCACTTCTGAATGTGGAAGAGGACTTCGGTATTGAGTGACCAAGGTCATGTGATGACGCCTCGTACACCTTGTGAATGAAACTATGATTTTGACGGGAATCTGGAACAGGGGCAAATGCTTCAACTGCCTGAAACTATGGAATCTGTACTACCCAACCGTCATTTCGTTGCTCGTTTCATCAAAGGACGTTCTTGAAGGTATGTTAGAACTATATAAAGCACAGAAGACAACATGCGACAGCTATGTGATGAACTAGGAATGAAAGCACATCAAATCTAACAGCTCATAGCTCCGCGTAAATCTTGGGTCTGAATCAAAATCTCATGCATACTATCTTCCATTATGTCTCTAGATCAGAGCTCTCTTTTATTGTACAAAAGTCAACCCATGGTCATCTTCTCATCATGACTGGAGGAAACGCCATTGGAAAATCACCATCTAAATCCATCTTAGTCGTCATCATACAATCATGCTAGAAAGCTACATTAGAACGCCAAGCCCAGATGCATGAGAAGGGGTATCCAAATTTTCGTGCCAAATGCCATGATGTCGTTTTCATAAACCTTGTAGCCGCCGCAAAGCCATACTGATATGAAAAGAAGAATCGAAATCTAATGCTGCGGTTCGTAGTATCGTGAGATTAATGCCGCGCATGTCTGCTTGAAAGTCGAAAACATAAGAAGGGAAGCTCTCTGTTGGATGCATTGGAACTCCTGAATATCGCAAACCAGGATTGCTGTACTTGCATATAGCGGATCTGAGGTCAGGAAACAAAAAGCGCTTCATCGAGCACCTCGTACGTTTTCCTTGATGCCCAATGCCCACTTCAGCTCCCCAAGCGTCTGATCAGCGTCTTTGATCTTCTCATGAAACTCCTTCTCTTGCTCTGCTGCCTTCATCTTGATATCCTTCAGCGCTCGCTCCTGCTCCATCTTATACCGCTCATGCGCAGCCTTCAGCGACTCATTCTGCGCGTCCATATTTCCCAAGTTCTTACGCTGCTGCTCGCAGATAGCCTCCAGGATCGTCATGCGTCGGTCATCCTCCTGTCTCGCCTGGTTTATCTCTGTGATCTCCTTCCGTAGCTTCCCACATGTCCGCTCGATCTGTGCGTTCTGGCTCTTCCAATGTGAGGACATAGTGTTGGCACGTCCTTCAAACAGTGCCGCCCGCGTATTCGCTTCCTCCACAGTCTTGGTCGAATCCTTTTCCATTTTCTGGATCAGGGTTCGCCATTTCAGTTCATCGTCAGCTGCCGTCTCAGCTGCCAGCCTCGCTGCCACAATCTTGAGCTTCAGGTCGCCATTTGCTCGCTCCTTCCGTCTTAGGGAGCTTTCTTGGTTCGCAATGGTTTGCTCAGCGGTGGATAGGGAGTCGGATTGTGCGTCTAGGAGGGACTTGACAGATTTGTATGCCTGGTTTGCTTCATCTGCTTTCAAGCTTTCGTATTTCAGCTGTCGCTTCAGGGAGTCGTTCTCGCCCATGAGCTTCTCTATGACCCTACCTGACTTCCCAGCGTTGGCAGCAGCTCCCACTGCAGAACTCCACTCCGTACTTGTGTCTCCAATTGAGCTCATAGTCGCTGAGTCGGGGAGGTTATTTGCGCTGTGAAACCTTGTAGGGCCAAATTCAGAGGATATCGCGCGGCCTATGGGATTTTGGCGCATCGCAGGGTTTTGGAGAGAAGGCGAGATCGCTGTCTGTCGGGCCAGAGGACGTGGTAAGCCATCGTTCTTTGTACTTGTTCCTCGCCGATCTTCAGTTTCGAGATGTGAGGAATCTAGAGGTACAGATCTGATTGTACCGTGAGGATGTAGCGTATTCGAGGAGTTCATGGCGAGAGCTCTCGGTGAAACTGGAGAGAGCGCGTGGTTTGCCAATGCAATTGGAGTTGAGGAGGGATGGCCGCCAGGAGAGGAAATGACTGGTTGATCTGTTAGCAGGCTTTCGTCCTCGCTGTCCTCGTTTTGATATCGAGAGCGGTGCACTCTATGTCGAGTGCGCGAAGACCAGAAAGCCATCGTTGCAGTAGTTGTGCTCTATGTTCCTGTGTTGGGGTGACAAGTTCTGAATGAGGTAGGTAGAAAACGAGGGGCATACTGGTATGAGGGATTCGCGAGCTTTCACGCCAAGATCCAGCTCTTATTTCATCCGTATCCGAGTATATAGGAACAGGAGATGAAAGCAACTTATACAGGTCTTCTTTCACAGACATTTCTCATAGTTCCTTTTGTCTTTGTGCACAAGGAAAGGCGTGTTGTTAAGCCGTTTCAGCCCGAGAAAAGCTGACAACTCCAATATACAATGAATGATAGTAAAACGCAAAAGGTAGAAAGACGCCAGTTGCTAAGGGTTGTGAAGGATACCTAGTATGAGATTGTTTACTGTCACTACCACGCTTAGTTCCAGAATGTCGCACGAGGCTGAGCAGGAGAAAGATCGCATGGTGGTCCGAGCGAATGACGGACTTGCCTATCAATCCGCGCTAGCCAATCTATTTAGAATTTCAGAGAAGTATAGCTACATCAAAACACATACACTTGTTAGATACAAAGGCCATAAAAGTTGTCTTCCTACCTTGCACGCTTTGCTCGTCTCGTTCTCGTATGACCTGCTCACAAGGTATTACGTATCGAAGCGGCGACGGAGAACTCAGATAGTGTACCTGCTCACAAACTACCTGTGAAGATGCGAGAAACTTCTATTCAAAGCACATCTATTCGCACGACTATCCTGAAAGTCACACGCTATGCCCCAATTCCGGATATTCCCAAACCACAACGCCAGTTAAATGCAAGAAGTCACAATGGCTCTGATCACTCGACATGACCATTCTGGACAGCCAACCCGTTTTGGATCTTCGGGAAGACCACAGCTTTCTCCAACGCTTGTAGCACATCGGCTGTCAAGTCCTCGGAATCCTCAATACCACAGCTGATTCGTACCAAGTCGTCAAAGATACCGACTGCTTCTCGCTGATCTTTGGGAATGCCGGCATGTGTCATGGTGCTCGGAACTTCCACTAAACTCTCCACACCTCCCAGACTTTCCGCGAGCACGTAGATGTTGAGAGACTGGCAGAAACGCTCAGATGCACCTTCTCCACCTTTGATTCGGAACGAGAGCATACCACCACCCATCCCGTCCCGATGTTGCTTGATTGCGATCTTGCGGTGAGGATGGGAATCGCTTCCGGGATAGTTGACTGAGATGACATGCGGGGATGCTGCGAGAGCCTGTGCTACAGATGTAGCATTGATAGTTGCTTCTCTAGCCCGCAAGTGTAAGGTCTTTAGACCTCTATGTGCCAGCCAGCAGTCGTGTGGTGAAGGAACAGCTCCACCGGCATTCTGCAGAAAACTGAGCCGCTCCTGCAGCTTATCAGAGTTGAAAGCGGCGACTCCCATGACTACATCCGAATGTCCGTTGATGTATTTGGTGACTGAGTGGACGACAACATCTGCTCCGTGATCAAGTGGGTTCTGTACATATGGACTCAGGAAGGTGTTATCGACGACGACCTTGATACCATGCTCGTGCGCTGCTGTTGCGACTGCTCTGATGTCCACAAGCCGCAATGTAGGATTGGATGGTGTCTCGATCCAAATTAATTTCGTGTTCTTTTGGATATGGTCACGAACATCGATCTCTATCTCTGGCGTGAAAGTGACTTCAACTCCATGCGCTTTAGCACACTGCGTGAAGTATCTGTGAGTTCCGCCATAGACATCAGAGACTGATATAACGTGCGAACCGAAATCTAGCGATTGCAAGATGGTGGCCGTCACTGCTGAACCGGAAGCGAATGCCAAAGCATATTTTGCGTGTTCCAAGGCAGCAACAGCTGTCTCAAAGTTGTCGCGATTAGGATTTGAGGACCGACTGTACTCGTATTTGCCGACTGGCTTGCCAACTGCTGTTTGCGCAAATGTGGTGGAGAGCGAGATAGACTCGATGACTGCGCCAGTAACTGGGTCGTGAGGCGAACCAGCGTGAACGGCCATTGTACCGAAACGATGCGTTAGAGAGGGAGCTCCAGGGGGAGTCTCAATAGGTGCTTTGGAGAAAGCCATATTGGCGAAAGCTTATAATCTCTTTCTTGCGCTGCAGCAGTTTTGCAGGTATTCAAGAGTTTTGCAGGCAATGAAAGCGTACAGCGACCTCCTGGTAGTGGGATATACCTTAGTAAAGAGACGTGATGAGGAAGAGAGGAGCGAGCAAAGATTGTGCAGTTATATATACATAAAAATCGGATCATAACTCTATATGCCACCACAAGGCTGAACTAAGCTGTTTTTAATTAGAGCTGCACGCCGTTAGTATGCGGCCACCAATCATGGCATCAGGTAGGAAGGAACAAGCCAATCTCGCGGAATAGGAAGGACGAAGACAAAGAAAACTATTATTAATACCCTTGCTTGGCATCTTTGCTA